>JABUQX010091013.1:0-18904 GCA_015478945.1 Trachelipus rathkii
ATCGAGAAAAGGAGAAGAAAAGGAAACCACCGTGATGCCGGAAAAATGTGAGAATTGGGATTCATTAAGAAATATGTTGGCTGGTTTTGAATCGATAACCGAATTTCAGAAGGAAAGTTTAATGAAATCTTTCAAGATAAAATATGAGAAAGCTAAATTCAGCGCAGATGTAGCGACGGATATGTATAACAAAATTTCGGAAAATTCATCGCTGAAAATAACATCTAGGGATGTAGAGGAAGGTATTCTCCCCGCCGGTTATTCTTGCGCATTACACGACGTTAAAATAAAGTCGTTCAAATCTGAAAACGAAACATACTCAAGAGATGAATGGATTAGGAGAAACGTGAGTCGTGGTCTTAATTTTATCGAGGTGAAAGGAGAGAATGAACAATGGTTCGATGTCGCTATTTACGCCAACTTAAAGTTTACGGCCCAAATCGGTGATGAAAATAACTTTCGACCAATCGACTGGGCCAATCTCTAAAATTTGTTTAAGATTTGCATAGATTCGCAACCCTAAATTCATGATTCATAGCAGAACAGACTACCAAAAATAGCAGTGAAGAGTGCGTGGGTGCTGTTCACTGCTCGTGCGGACAGTTTCACCCCTTCTCCTACGAGGCGAATTCCCTGGAGTACCTAGTACTCGTCCATTTGTTGGTTCTCTACCATCACGCTAAGCAACCGGCACAATAATTATCAAATCTACCACCTCTACCGGACACTTCAGAAGAATACTGAGCCAGGATCACGCAACACTTAACCCGACTCGCGCCCATTCCGCCCTATATGCGCTGGCAGTACGAACAGACACCACAGGTCTACTTTAACCTACGTCGACTCGCACGATAGTGGACGCGTAGCGTGCACAAAGAGAATAACTAAATATTTTTAAGCGTTTCTTTTAGAGCGTCACTAAAACGACGGTGGATTTGCCTAGACGATATTAATGCGCCGACTTCTTTCTCACCATCATGGCGATAAATTCCCTCAAAAACCAAAAATCTACTCTCAGATGATGACTTCGTTCTTCCCGAATAGTTGTCTCGTAAGCGGCATAGCCGCGACTACGAACACGAAATCCATTGACGACCGATCCCCACCACAAAATGGTTCGAATCTTCAAATTATTCGGAATTCCGATCCGGCACTAGCCACTCAACCTCTCCCAAAGACCGTAAAGGCGAATATCGAAATTCGAAGGTATAAAAAAACTGCCGCCTAGGGTACGTCCCTTATATACCCTAATAGTCTTCGCAACTGTTGCTACTACAACATCCGCTACGAACGCACACCATTGGAGTAGAAAAAAGTAAAACCGTTTGGTATCCGTCGCTTTGCGAGCTCTTCAGGAGAAGATTAACTCTTAAGAGCAAAGAGAAGTCTCTGTCTTACCTCTTGGAAAGGGAAAACACGGATATAGACCCTATTTTCTAACATACAGTGGCTGTAATGCGGTTGAACTTTGCGAGACGCTTGATTAACAGTAAAGGATTCAAACTCAGCGCGGAGAGAGAATTATTATTGGCCCGTTAAACGATAAAAATTCCTGCGGTAAGAATTTACCGCTGGAAAATACGCATGAATTCTCTGGTTGTGGAAGAGTATTCGCGAGGAAAGTCCAAAGCGTTGTTAAAATTTGTTGGTGATGAAGCAGATATGCATTTTTGCCAATATACGACAAAAATAAACTCGTCGTTTTTTTTTAATAAAGATAAAAGAAATATGTAAAAATACGCCGCTTTTCGTAGTTCTATCTTTCCGATGCCAAGAACTGGTCTTTGACTGGAACAGCAAAGCATCTTTTCCCCAGTTACGATATTTCGTAAATGCATATACATATAATCCTATTTTCTGTTAAATACGCGGCATAGGATAGCGTCGTTTCCTCGTGAACTGACTACCCTCAAACCAATGATCTCTTTCCGAACTATCTTTGCACAAAGGTGTTTGAAATAAATCATTATCTTAAAAAAAAAAACGAAATGTCGTTGTTTTATGAAATTAATTATTAAACCATTCGAAATACACGTATTATTTGTACATCACCTTATAATTATCATAATTATTCTTCTCATACTCAATTCGTCCAAATTCCCTATATTATCATTTCTTTCATCACATAATAATAAAATGCATCTAAATACACACTCGGCATCATATGTAAACACAGTATTTACAAATCCTGGATGTTCTCGAGAAAATATTAAAAAAAAGTAAGAATATACATATTATATATATAATATTTAAGTTATATATATATAAAAATATATATATATATAATAAATAAGATATATTAATATATTAATATATATATATAGTAATATAAATAATAATATATATATATTTATATATAATTACGTATCGATTTCTCTATTTACCCTAATAAACTTTGCAGACGTGTTTTAACTACAATATATTTATATATAGATATATATATAGTATATATATATTAATATTATATATATATCATATATATCCTCATATTATATAATATATATAATATATATAGATATTAATATATATAGATTAATATATATATATATATATAATTTTATAGTAAATATATTTAATAATCATATATAATATCATAATATAATATGAATATATGAGATTATAAGACGGTATAAACTATATATTAGCAATATAATAGTTATAATAAGTATATATATATATTATACTACCAGATTGAATATAAAATATATAATTATACATATAAATACAAATAATATATGAGTATAATATATTATCATATGTATATATATATTATAATTATATATATATATATATATATATAGTATATATAGCAACTTATCAACGTATATCGGTTAATATACTATATACTATATATATATATATATATATATATATACTGCTATATAGTATATATATATATAGTATATATATATATATATATATTATAATATATATATATTTATATTATATTTATATAGTAGTATATATAATTATATATATATATATATATAAGTTAAATAAATTAAGCAACAATATATACATAATAATATTTTCGTGATCAAGATAACTCTTTACCTAATAAACTTCTAAATACTAACACTTCAGCAATTAGATTGCAAGTAATGCCACAGGGGTATTCGCTTATGAGGATGTTTACTTTTCCGTAAGATCTTTCTCCTCAGTCAGGTTTTCGTTAAAGCTTTTTCGAGCTTCCAATAAAGTGGAAAAGTTTGCTTGGCAACACGTTCGCTAACATGACAAGAAAAATCCTAAATTATAATAAAATTCAGCACTTAGATTGCAAGTAATGTCACTGGGGTATTTGCTTATGAGGATGTTTACTTTTTCTGAAATTTCCTCCTCATCAAAATAACGCTTCACAGTTCGTCTGCGTTTTTGTTTTAGTTCACATGAAATATTCCATGTAAGTGCCAATTGCTTTGCCTTCAAGGAGGAATTCGGTGAAGTTTCTCCTTAAATGTTGTAATTCTTCATCCTGGACAAAGTGAGCTCAGGAAGAAACAGTTGCTTAAATGAAGATTAAACTGACTTATTTTGGTACACTTTCAGAAGCTGCTGCTAATTTTTCAAGGAATTTTGTTGTAGTATCATTATATTAATTGAAAGGGAGTCCAGATGTATATCCTAATGACGGAGGGCCTGTTCTATTTCCTGTTTATTGTGACTAGACAGTATAAGTCAGTCAGCTGTTTTTACACATGAAAGGTTTTTTTCAAAATGACCCAAAGTCAACAATCATTTCGTGATACCCATCTTGTCGGACACAACTTTTTGATATTACCTTTTTAAGTAATTGCTAGTTCTCCTTCTAGTGTTTTGCTGAGAGCTTGGACCAAACGGGCAGTAAACTGTCCGGTTAAAGAAAACATATTCAGTTTGAAAGACTGAAACAATATCACTGAAAATTGTACTCTAACCCTCGGTAAATGTTTAGAGACTGAAAATCATTCAGCACAAGATTCAGGTTATGTGCTGCACAATGTACGTATTCACATAGTTTAATCATTATATTTAACTATATTTTTAATTTTTTTCTGTTAATATGGTAAGCAGTTTCTCTTTCAGTTGCTCTGAATCTCCACATCGTTCGCATTGTCTAACGACATTTTGGAATCTATTCAAGTTTCCTTTTCCTTTCAGCTTAGTATAACAATATTATAATTATCTCAACATTTCACATTGTTATTCACTGACAATACTACGAAATCCAAATACGACTCGTTTATACTGCAGAACAATTTCACCCAGGAGTCTTATGTTACAATAGTTCGGTGTTTGCTATATACTAATCACAGATACTCGAACTGATCTCTTTTGGGATCCTCATACAATAGAAATGTGGTGTCCAGAATTAATAAATAATACGGAACTGAGGTTATTCTGAATAATAATGGTTTTGCTCAAAACTGAACATGCTGAAGCAATAAAAAACTCCAAGGTACGTAGATAAATTTTCGCTCTTTGGTTGACCTTGTTTCTAACTTTTATCATTTTACCCGTTGAAGAATCAATTTAAAGAGGATCATATCGAGAGAAGTGATCAACAATATAAATTCTTAAAAATGTCCAGACTCAAAGGAACCCGCAAATTAGATTTCAATAGTGATTCTCTTTATGACCATTGAAATGGAATGAACACCAATATTGTCGACGTGTTCTCACCATGATCGATAAAAATGTAGCGAAGGTAAAAAATAAATTATTTCGCCAAATTTAGGGGGCTCTCCGAGAGTTAATCAACGATAGTTTTATTTTTCTTCCACATAGCATGTCATAAAAGGCGTGTAAATGTGATTTGCTACATTCATGTTTTTAATTTCTTACTAAACCCCTTGCCAATCACGAATGCGCATATAACGCCCCAACTTCTTGAAATTCAGGGCATTCATTTTAACAGCCAACAAGGACTGCACCAATAATAAAAAACACAGCATAAACTTAATTAAATTTTAATTACTGGGAGAATAACAAAAGCCAATATTCCTTTCAATTTTTTGATTAACAACCATAGGTATTATTTCGATATAAAGATATAAAATATTCAGCTACGGACTGAATTGATCTGTTTTAAAATCCTACATCCTAGGAAAGGGACCTAAAGGGCGGCATGGATCACCGGCTAAAATTTTTTCTCTGACTTCCGGAGAAAGAGGAAAAGGAGAAAAAATATTAATGTACGTTTTTTGGGAATTTAATTTTTTATACGAAATCTTAGCCACGCGATAGAGTTTACCGCCGCAATACGCAGGTCTATCATACGTCAGGTTGTTAACGTCGGTTTCACCATATACTTTTGATATTCACATTTCCCTTTTACCTCTTGACTGTACTTCTAATTTCAATTAAAGGTTCACAGAGCTCGATGTAGAAAGCGAAATACAATCAATATTTATACCATCGGATGCAGGGGTATTTTTGCAATGAAATAATCAAATTCTGTGGAAAGTTTGTTACAATTTTCGACTGAATTATTGCTTTTTTTCTTATTTTTGCAGAACCAAACTACAAAACAAAGAACTACTAATGAATAACCGACACTGATTTCGTATATTTTAATTTATATATTCCTATAAATTACTAGTATTAATAAAATAAATACCTAGGTATATATATAGTAATAAATAAATAAAAATACTACTAATTAAAACCTATACTATATATATAGTATAGTAGTAGGCCTTAGTATATATATATATAAACCTATATATACATAATAGCTAATATATATATATATTATATATATATATATATATAATATATATACTGTTATATATATATAATTTAAAAATAATCAATGAAGCGAAACTAAATAACAAACAACACTTCACAAGTAATTAATAACAATGAAGGCATTCAATGCAACTACAAAACATATTTAAAAAAATAAAGAGGATTCCGCCGGCCGTGATCGCCCATTCATTCTATAGTGTTATAGGCAATGGACCACGCCTACTCCCCAACCATTATAATTAATGATAAACCCTATATACCGAACCCTGAATAATTCGAATCTGGTCATCTTTGGAAAGAGTCGCCGAAACTGCGAGAATATTTCCGGTACCTATTTGTTCTGTCATATTCATATACGAGTATTCTGAAAAGATATCTTATACAATTTGCTTTTTGTATGGTCAAAATCGGCTGAAAATGAGGAATTTTTGGTCCATTTTAAGATGGAGGGCTAAAATAGGGTGCTGCTAGAACAAAAATTGGACCTTGCCCTTTAGGGGTAAATCAATAATAATCCAACAAATTAATTGATAAATAAATCAAAAACTGCAACCCTCTCACCATCCGTAATTTATTGATCAAGTATTTAAAGTCGTATTTAAACCATTTTTTGGCGTTATAAACTCTTTATTGTTAATTTTTATTAAAATTTGTTTTTTATTGACGTAAAGCGATAAATCATTCCCCCACCCATTCATGATCAAGTGATCAATTGATTAATGTCCTTTAGTCTCCATTTTTGTATTATAAACTCTTTTCTTGTAAAATTTTATAAAAAAATTTTTATTGACCCTAGAGCAGTAAACCGGAAATGCAAACCCCACCCTTAATCTATTAATCAAACTGATTCATGTCATCTATGTTCCAGCGTTTAATGTAATGAGTTAGTAAAGTAGTGTCTGAAGGAAAGGAATGCAGAGTTTGGCCGAGGAAGAAGGTGCATAATACGGAAATGAACAATAATAAAGAAATATGATACAGCATGTGCGGGGTTTTGTGAGAGGGTATGGGTGTGAGACTGGCCTAGGGGCAGGACCATGTAGCCAAGGTCCCCGCGATCTATGGGGCCCCATAGCCCTTCATGGAAGGGGGGGGCCCCCCTTTATTTGAAGGCCCCGGGGGGGGACCCGGGGCGGGGCCCAATGACGGGCCCCATACCCCAATTTGATAAACTTTTTTTTTCACAACCTACCCCAAATTTATTGTCCAGCTGTAATATTCAGTCTTTTAATAGAAGTTTCCTCCTGCTCGAAATACAGAAAAATATTAAGACTTAAATCCAAATATGATAATGGTCAATTACGATTCAGTACCTATAAGCTGGGGGATAGTTCTCAGGGGATGGTGGTGGGGTAGGCAGAAAATAAAAAACCATACAAAAGGGAAGGCGGGGGGGAGGGAATTAAAATAAGGCCTGCATTCAATTACAAAATAAGAACATTATTAAGCAAATTTTATCATAAATCTAATACCGCTCATATTTTGCTACCACACCAGGTGAGCATTTTATTGTGAGCTTTATGAAAATTTCACCTTTATAGAGACCAAAATGATTTATTTTACTAGCAATTATACATGAGTTAGAAAGAGGCAGAGGAGAGTGAGGAAAGAGAAGGAAAGAGAAGAGAATGAGAGAGAGAAAAAGAAGAGAGAAGATTTAGAAGAATAGAGACGAGAGAGAAGAGAGAGAAGTAAAAGAAGAAGAGACGATGAACGAGAGGAAGAAAGAGAAGAGAGATTGAGAGAGTAGAGTTAATACTTTAATCAAATAAAACTTCGGCTATCCCGAACTACTTGGGACAACTTCTGTTAACCAGCGATCAAATTAAATATGCTCAAAAGAATCACAAAATTGTAGATTAAAAAGACAATTTCAGCTGTTTCAGAACCCACTTGTTCCAAGTTCACTTCTTCCAATATCAAGAGAAAGAACTATCATATGAATCAATAATGAGATATCAGCAAAGCGATCGCACATCGAAAATAGGATAAAAATATAAGATGGTACTTCTACCAATATAAACTATATTATACACTGAAAAAACAAAAGCAAACAAACACTCTTCAAGTCCCAGTAAAACAATAACTTATCACATGATTCTAGAGCATTTATATTTAAAGTGAATGTGTTTATGGTAGAAAAATACGTGAATTTTTTAGATAAAGCAAGGCGGCCTGCAAATTTTTCCAAAATAAATATTGTGACCTTCTCCGAGCTTGGCAGAACTTACAAAGAAGCGAGTGAGAGATCAACAACTAGGAATTTCAATAAATCACTATTTCAGCCTAAGTTAAAGAACAATGAAAGCATTGAAAGAAAATGGTTGTTAAATCCGCCTTCGAAGAAATCTATATTTTGGTTTTCATGCTGTTTATTCAAACCTTCTAAAGTTATAATATAAGCTTATATTCGGAGAGTGGATGCAATGATAGAAAACATATTAATCACATCATTTAATAGCATGAAAATATTTAGCTCAATACATAGACAATCGATAGTGACTTTTCTCGCACGATGTAAAACTGTTGGTGGAATAGTTACAGACTTGGTGTCTCAATGTAAAAGAGAAGTAGATTATTGGAAAAACGTACTTAAAAGAATTGTAACAGTTGTAAAGTTTTTGACATCCCGATGATCACCATTTCGCTGTGCCAACGAAACTCTTGGATCCCCACACAACGGAAATTATTTGGGATGTATAGATTTATTAAGTGAATTTGATTCATTTCTCGGAGACCACTTAAAAAAATTTGGAAATCCTGGGAAAGGATACATTTCTTATTTATCAGCAAATATATGCAATGAGTTTATTAAGGTAATGGGAAAACAGGTCCTATTAAAAATTATAAGTGAAGTTAAATCAGCAAAATATTCTTCGATTAACGTTGATAGTACACCCGATCTATCACATATTGACCAGTTGACTTTTATTATTCGGTAGTAAAAAAACGGTGTTCCCGTTGAAAAGATTTTGAAATTCATACCTATTACAGAGCACAAATCTGAACATTTATCGGAAACAGTCTTGATATTTTTAGAAAATTTTGATATTCCTATTATGGATTGTAGAGGACAAAGTTACGACAATGCATCAAATATGTCGGGAAAATACTCTCGTTTTCAATCAAGAATCAAGGAGAAATGTGAATTTGTTACCCTTGTACAATGAGTGGGACATTCTCTTAACTTGTTTGTTACATACGTAAAAAGATTGCAAACAAGTAAACATAGTTTTTTTCAACATGGATTAACGAGAATATTGTTATAAAAATTGCTCTTTCGAAGTCCTTCTACCCATCGGTGGCCAATAAATTAACAAGAATATTTCATGTTCTAAGTAGTAAGTTCTAGAAAGTCTTTCTGAAACCAGAATTGGTCGCACGAGCTGATGCGTTAAAGTATGCTTTACATCGATTTTGTATATGAAATTCTAGAAGCCTTGACGTCTTGCTCAAGATATTGGTACAACCAAGAGAAACTAGAAAGGAAGCCGTTAATAGTCTATCCATAGAAAATGGAAAAAATGGAATTTATAATGATTTATCGTAAAAAATTGTTGGAATACGTATTTGGGAAAGGGCGAGACAAGCACTAATCACACCTTTCAGATTAAACCACAACAATAGGACGTTGCAAGATATAATTTGTAACTTCGCTTGTAACTTTCTAGGTTAATGCTGCCAGAGTATAATTTTAAATGAATTCGAATCTTCTGCTAAAGAGAAAAATCCAAAATCCAACTACAACCAATCTCAAAGACGACTGGAAGCTAACGTATGACATACTTTGATGGTTCTCTGCGTCATCTCTACAAGTAACTGGGAAAGAAAATTCATACAGGGATTTAGTCAAACGGTTCGGTTCTTATCTCGCTTTGAAACCTTTTAAACTCCCGACCGCAGTATAAAACAAGCTGAAAGGAATTTTGCTAAAGCTCTATCACGAATGACATTAGCACCAAAGAGTTAGAGATGGAATATATGATCTAACAGAATATAGAAGGTGAAGGCAGAATGAGTTTAAAAGTAAAAGAGAGATATTAAAAATAATAATAAGACTCCTATAATCATTTTTTTAAAAGAAAGATAATATTCAAAGCGACACGTTTCCTATGTAGAAAGTGAAGCCAATTAGGGGAATCTTAATTGCATGATTGGTCACTAACTGCAGTGGGGAACGTTCGTTCTCAAAACTAAAAAGAATCAAAAGTGAACTACGAAGTATAATGATTCAAGAGATATCGAACAATATGTTGTTGATGTCCATTGAAAGCAGATGTGCTTGAAAGAGATAGACTCTTGAAGAAGATCATTTCATGATGTAGCTAATCGATAAATTCCAGAAAAATTACCTTTGGAAGCGCAATATAAGAATTTAGTATTGTTCAGCATCTTGTCTTTGTAAATTTTTAAAATATAAAAATAAATAAATTATATCAAACAAAATATTATGACAACGTGTGTCTGGTTAAAATACCTATATAAATTTTCTCTAAAAGGCTCCCATTTACTATCCTAAAAGTGCCACCTTGGCTTAAGAACGGCCTTATTGATTAAGGGAGGAACCCCTTGGAGGGTGGATTTTTGGCTGCGATTGGCTCTTCACTTAAGGATATGAAGGGATAATTTTAGACTTACGTTCACGCTCTTCCACTTAAGCTATTGCATTTCCATGCATGTTGCCCACTCTACTCCCATCTATGGGAAGTAAAGGGAGGATGTACTATCGTTTATTCTTTTATTTACTCCTTTCTTCACACCACACAACTCCCTAATGAGGTCAATCCTCATTTTATCTTATCAATAAGTTATATGTCCAATCTGATACACATTGTTCTTTAGGTCAATATACTCTCTTTCCAAAATTATAGGTTTCTTGTACTACTAAACCATTGTAACACAGGTACGCAACATACCCTCCTGACTTCGTCCCTTCTAATTATCCACCAGAGTATTTAACTTGCCACCAGACACCCCTTAATACCTACCATTCACAAACTTTCCTATATAGACTCCTGCATCATCCATTCCCTTTTCATCCAACATATATCCTAAAAATTTAAACTCAAAAACTTGTTCCAGTTGCTCACCATCCTAAAAAAAAACTTCACAAGCTAGCTAACTAAGTACGCATTAACCTATACTCTTATCTACATTTTACTTTCAAACACCTTGATCAGCCCTTTCAAACTCTCTTCAGGTTCGTCACACAAACCCAAATCATCCTCATATAATAAGGGACTCTCACCATTCTCCATCATTCTAACGCCTTCTCATGCCACCATTACCTCTATTCTTTACAACCCATCCAATATACCAATTGAGTAACAAGGAGAATATAACACAGCCCTTTACCTTTCACTCCGCTATTAATTATTAAACCAATCACTTCGACTTTCCATTTTATTCTAACACGCGCTTTAGGTATTTGCCATACATTTTTGATTCCATTCAGAAGCCTATCACCAAACACCATAATAATCGACTACCACCTGCGGCATAGCACGAGCGCATGCCCGTTATTATTCTATCCATACGCCTTTTGAAAATCCATAAAACCTAGATACAATTTATTCTTCTTCTTCCCTCTCATTTGTTTCAACGTAAAAATTTGATTTACACATAATCTACCCCTTCTAAATGCACCTTGTTCTTCACCAATTCAGTCCCTCAGACACCATCTGTAAACAAAACAATAATATTCATATAACCCCCTTCCCCACACACTCAATAAACTAATTCCACTTATAATTTACAGTTCCCCTTATCACCCCCTTACCCTTTATATAAGGGTACTATAACTGCCTCTCCTTCAATCCCTCGGAACTATACCCTCCATAAACACTTTGTTACAACGAGGACTTCCAAAATCGGCGGATTCACCATTCACCGTACCGCCTCGAGATTCTTGATTTTTAACCAGGAATTCCATTTATGCCTGCAGATTTACCATTCTCCGACTTTCTCACTCTACCCATTACTTCATCTCCAAAATAAATATTCCTTCTTGCACCATCAAACCCACACACATTCACTATCACCTCTGCATTACTGCCAATGTTAAGCAGATTTCGAAGTGCTCCCTCCACACTTCCCTCCACATCCATTTCATCAGTTTACGAAAGCAAGAACCATCCTATTCATTATTCTAAGCACGATTTCCCTTATTATCATTGGCTTTAACCTTTGGCGCGCGTTTCTATCCAGAAGACTTCCTTGTTAAGTCCCCCAATCATCACCTTTCCACCAAACTGCGTCAAATTTACCTCATTTTCCTGTGCCTACGTAGTACATCGTCTAGTCTTCATTCCCCTTCTTATATAATTGGGTTTTGAGTCAACATAAATCAAGCCAACAAGACAGTTCTTTTATTACTTTTAACCGTTTGTACATCCCCGTGTCTTTTACCAAATTCAGCTGTTAGCATCTCTTTACTTTCCTAACGGTTTATAGCACAGTCCACATTACTTCTCAATGTGTCGAGCGTGAACCTACATAAATAACTACAAACTCATAAACTATATATATAGCGGTAACTGAGTATAATATATATAACGGATATAGCTCACCTATAATAATATATACTATAATATATATATATATATATTATAGTAATAGTAGTAATTTAGGGTTAGTAAAGTATATATATATTATTATAGATATATATATGCCGCTATAGGTATATATATATATATGTGAATACTCATATATATAATAGAGTATTATAGGTCATAATATATTATATATAACAGCTCTAGTACTGCTATATAGGTTATACGGGTATATATATTACCTATATACTATTGCTATTATAGTATATAAATTATGCTAATATAATTATATATTATATCATATTAATATATATATAAATAAATATATATATATACTCATATAGCTTCACTATATATATATATATATATTATACCTAGATAAATATATAGTAGCTTATATTATAACACTCCAATATTAGTATGACCTATATATTATCAGATACCTATAAAATAGGTATATATAATATATAAATATGATGAGTACTATATATAATAATATTACTATCATATAATAGCCATAGGGTCTACTACGTATATATATTCATACCTATTGGAGTGCATTCTTTACATTCACTAATCCCGGGTAGCACTAAGAAGCCTGCCAGAACTGCGTGTATAACCAACACCAGCGGAAAGATTGCGTTGGACTAAACCTACGAACAGGAAATAGGAACTAAAAGACTATGGCTAATGCAAGTATATTATTGGAACTAATTTGTCCCTAATTCAGATAAGAAAACCGCGAAGCTTTCAGCGGGCCACTATTAAACCCTGTGAGGAATGAATTCACGGTCAAAGCTGAGGAATATGTCATGGTTTGGGTGCGCGGGCGGAAGTCCGACCCGATATCCGGAAAGAATTTGGGGCCAGAGACAATGTGACAAAATTAGGAACATCAACAAAGTAGGATTGAATGTAAATTTAGGGACATCCGGGGTATGAAACGTGACTAGGATTGGAGACCAATAAGGGGGATGGAAACACCGGACATTATTAGTGCCCATGAGTGAGCAAGTGTCGTGGCCGATTCGAAGACCGGGCCCAAAATAGTTGGGCCTGCAGACAGTTTCTTCCGAAAGTGTGGATGAGCGCGAAGACCCCAACTGAGGCTTGATCCCACGAAGCTTGGAGCCACGGTGGTCAGAGCTCCAACATTCCTGCCAACGAACTCTGAAACCCCCGCGAAGGCTGATGTTAAAGTCTGAGGAAGGGAAGGATAGCCCCTTCCAATGCTAATGGGAATAAAACTTGAAATTCGGTGGCGATCAGTTGAAGCCACCTTGAATTCCCTGTCGGACGTTTCATTGCCAGCCACCCTCACATGGGAGGGGATCCAGTACAAAGTGACCCTCTTCATTCTGGTGTGAAGACGATGGAGGAAACGTTAAATAACAAACACCAGAGAATTTTTTGGATAGAGGGCCTGAAGGACCTGTAGGGCTTTACGAGAGTCAGAGTAAATCATATAAGAGGCATCGACAGTGATAAAAAGAATCCTAGAGAGTGCCATTAAAATGACAATCAGTTCCGCCGTGAATGTTCAGGCAAAATAAGAGAGTGAGTGAGTTAGAGTGCGGTCCGGGAAAACCGCAGAAGCGCCAACTCCAATGATCATTTTAGAGCTGTCCGTGTAGACTGGGATATAGCCGCAATGGACCACCGAACGCAACAAAAAGGAAGCCCAAAGCTCTGATGGGTGATGGCGTTTTGGATAGCGATGACAGAGCGAAGTATATCGAGGGTGCCGGATATAACCAGGGAGAATGGCTTATCTCGTGGGAATAAGGCAGCACCCTTAGAAGAGGGATGTGCAGATGTGTCAGACAGTTGTGCACAATTTCTTTAAAAAAAAACCAGTAATGTATGGGGTTTGGAACACCCTCCAATAGCGGAGTCAGAGTCAAGGGGTGGGAGTTTGGTGTCGGAGGAAAGCAGAAAAAATGCTACGCTCTCAACGGAGAGAGAGGAGTAGCACGTTGGCCTCCACCTCCAAACTCACTGCAGGGGAATAACGGAATGAGCCAGTAGCGATCCGACGGCCCTCATTTTGGACATGATCAAGGGTGCGAAGTAGGGTGGTCGAGAACTGACCATACACAACACTTCCGTTGTCCAATTTGGACAAAACCAGAGCAGAGTGTAGGCGCGGGGGGGACCTGCGGTCGGCCCCCAAGACTTTCCAGAGAAAGTCAAGAGTTTTGGCTTCAGGTGCACAACATGTGGAGCATAAAAAGGTGCTCTTCGAAGATGAATCTAAGGAATTTGATTTCCGACATTACCGGAACGGGGGCTCCACTTAAGATGAGAGTCGGCTGAGGAGGCGGTTACCCCTCCCACCCCTCTTCCGAAACAATACAGCTTTGATTTAACCGAAATCCGTGCGAATCGCCCGTCAATGATTTTATTGATGGCCAACTGGAGCCGACGCTCAAGGTGTGACAGACGGGCTCCAGAGATAAAGAGTTAAGTCATTGACATATAAAAAGCATTTAAGCGTGTCCGGAATGGAGTCGACGATATCATTGAAAGCGGGGATGAAAAGCAAGATGCTGAGGACACTGCCCTGGGAAACCCCCTCATATAACATGAAAGATCGAGATAACACCGAACAGCAGCGAACTCTGATGGAACGATTAGTAAACAGTCGATGAATAAACTGCGGCAACTGACCTCGTAGCCCCAAAGAATGTAACTTGAGGAGGATACTATTTCTCCAAGTCAAAGAATACCGCCAGTACTAGGTAATTAGCAGAGAAGGCCTCACGGATATCATGGTCAAGGCAAAGCAATGGATTCTCAGTCGAACGATGGTGCCGGAAGCCAAACTGGAAATCGGAAAAAGCGTGCAAGCCCTCCAACACAGGAATAAGGCAACCAGCCACCATTTTCTACGGTAGCCTACAAGCAAGGCAAGTGAAGGAAATAGACAGTTGGTTATCCGCCCCGTGCGAATCTTTACCAGGTTTAGAAATAGGGACCACATAAGCAGTCAACCAGATGGAGGGGAAAAACACTCACTACCCAAAGTCTGTTAAACAAACCCAAGAGAAAGGCCGAAGCCGTCGGATGGTGACGGAGCGTCACGAACGAGATGCCATCTGGACCAAGGGCACCATCCCTACACTTCTACAGGGCACTCCGATACTCATACAGGATAAAAAGATGATTATAATGAAAGCTCTCACCCCTCTTGGGGAAGAAATCCAGAGGTGGAGTAGAGCTACTGATTTGTTTGAAAAGTCTCACCATAGTGAGATACACTGAGATACACAAAGAGTAGGTTGCAAACTATAACCAAGCAAGTCGGTAACTGGTGCTGGGTCCGAAAAAGTATCAGAAATCCCGGGGGTAAATCGAAGTGCAATGGGAGGAGATCTGTTAGAGCGCTTAGAGAAGATCCTCCGTACCACCTTCCATACCGAGGATAAGGATGTGTCAGAGTTAACTATCGAAGCGTAGGAACGAAGGTAGAGCCTGCGAGTACGGCGGTTAATGTAGAAAGCAGGCTTACTATGTAGCGAATGCACAATAGAAGGGAATTATGTAGTAAATATTAGCAGATGTATATATTAGACGTTTGAGAGTTTTTAGAATTAGTAGTAGATTTGTAAATAGAATCTTAGACAAGATATAACAAGTAATGCAGATTATAAAGCTATAGGTTCAGCGATAGTTAGTTAAGGATCAGTAAGTGGCTTCCTTCTTTACTTTATTTTTATTTTACGGGAATTATAATATAAAATGCTTGGATAAAATATTACGGTTATAGTTATATTTATAGCTTCCTTAACTGAATATAGATATAAGTTAGCTTTTAGCTATTATGAGATACAATAGAGAAAATATAGTTATTTATTAGAAGCGATATAGTGAGTAGTTTCGTCAGCACGGAAAGCAAATCACACTTATTCACCCTCATCAAAATTCGGGAAGAATGGCCATCCGGGCCACACGCGCCTTCGCTTACTGTTCATGATATATATAAGCTTTTTATCAGTAGGAGCTTAACCATGCACCCAATCAAAATGTAATCACCCTGTTAGAGACATCACTGTAGAGGTAAGAATAAGGAAGGGATTAAGGGGAATATAGATCACCAGAATTCAGTTCACCAGTAGGTTGATTTATAAATAGGAAAAATCATAGATTAAGGCGTAAAATGAATGTAATTTATTATTGGTCTTTATTCATAAGATTGGAGTATATTTATAGCAAACTTCACTTAAGAAGCCCATCCAGATTAATAGCGAATTTAAAGAGTGAAGTGAAAATTTAAGGATTTAGGCAGATTAGTTCTTATGAGAGAGTGTTTTGGACTCACAAGAGGCAGATAAAGAATTTGTCAGTAGGATATTTTAGAACTACAAAGGTAGGTCAAGTAGGCCACTTTCGTTAATGTTAAAAGTTTGGCTTTGCTCGTCCGGGAAGATGTTATTTATAATTCACTTATTATTATATATTATTTATATATATATTCTATGCTGCAACGATTTCTAAGCTGAATGAAAATTAGCGAGAAGGTGTTAGATTAATGAAGAATAGAGTTATATAACTTATTTTTCGCACTTCCTAGATTAGCACGTTACACGATGTACTCTAGCCTAATATGGGGCAAGAAGATAACAAAGCACTAGATGAATTATACCTATTGAGATTTTATATTATGAGGATAGATAAAGTAATATTATTAGTTTATGATTATGAAAGGAACTCGACTTGCTTTCCTCAATCAACGAATTTCAACTCCTCACACCTTTATATCTATACTTAGTGTCAAGAAGTAGAAGTGGACAACTTCAGAGAACATTAATACTTAGTTTATTACATTTATTAGCCAATTTATAGTTGGCGTAAAAGGGCGAAGCAAGAACCCACAATCGTCGTATACCTTGATCAATTAGTTAGTGCACTACTATAGTATATAAGTATATAAATAATGCCTAGTACGCTAAATACAGGATGTATAGAAGCTGTTATATAGTAGAGAAAAGTATTTATGAAATTAAAAATGAAGTAGATTTAAGGTTGTGGTCAGATTTAACTATAGGAGAGAATAGGAGGGTATAGTATTTATTTATATAGTTTAGAGTAATAGGTTTATAGAAACATAGGTGTAAGGTTATGGTGTTTATCTAATTATTTAATATTTATGGTTATTTTATAGGTATTAGCTAATCTATACTAGGAATGTTTGTGTAGAGGTTATTGCTTAAATTCAGACAAGGTCCAGGAGAGTGGAACTACCTATAGAGGATATGCTGTTAACTGCGCGATGCAGGGACTCTTCCGGCAGGACCCCTCCCCACCTCGGATAATTATTGAGTTTTTTAAGGGAAGTTTATTTCACGGACGTCAATTGTCAATTTTAAGCGGCAAAATAAAAACTGGACACCTCCTTTCTTTTAACCGGAACTTGTCTTACTTTTTCAAATTGTTTTTCTTTCTTTTAATGAAATTCAACAATTGGATTTGTTTGCTCTATTAATTCTTATTCTTATATTGGTTGCCACTTAGATCCGAAAAATATATATATTATGAAGAGAGTAATAGAATATGGATAATAGAAACATAATGATACGTCCAACTACGTGAGTAACGCGGGGTCTGGTTCCTAACCCCGCCGCGCGTTGAAATAAGGCTCGAATCGGTAATAACTTTAAACCAGCATATTCCAAAAAACACTGAGAGATCCATTGTAAAATTATATAAAACTGTTTGTTTTACTCGCTTAATTGGTGGGTATAAAAAGGGTGCGAATTGAAAATTAGCAAACAGTAATAATTGTTATTTAGCTCCTTAATAATACAGTAGTAAGGACAAAAATAGAAATTATTGTTATGTGAAGGAAAATACAAGTTATTTACAGGACAGTATATAAACATATTTATTGACTATTTAAATTAGTTAGGATATTTAATTTTGTTTTTTTAATAAATCGATGAATGTGCAACATAAAGTTATTTAATTTTACGTTTAAGTGACATAAATACACAGTCTGCAACCTTTTAAAAAATTTGGAGATAAAATTGTTTTTATATATTTAAGTAAAATAGCGTGAGGACTGTAATATAAAATTTAAAGTTTAGCCAATTTGAGAACAAAAATAGTTTCTTTCAAAATTGTAAATGAATAAGTGTAACTAGCAAAAAGTATTCCAGATCTGTAGGCTTGTATTGGCTGCTTTTTTGAGTAATGATATCGTGGGTAATTTCGGGTAATTGCGCTTTTGGCCGTTTTTGTTAACTTTAAAGAACTCTATGCGAGGGACGCAAATAGTCTGTTTTTTTTTTTTCTTTTCATTTCATTTATTAGTTTTCTTTAGATGATGTATGTTATTTTTTATTTTATTTTTTTTGCATTTAAATTGATTTTTAATCTTTCTAGACACACCTTTAAATCATTTACCTTTATTTCTTAACGAATATAATTTTACCGTTTACTTTTATGTAACTAATTGTTTGTAATTTTTTAATTTTCTTTTTATTATCTTTTTTTGGGTGTCCGAACCAGCATGGTCAATCGTTAGGAGATTGCAGAAAAAGACTTCGCGGTAAAGCATTTTTCCCCAATGAGCGATTATGTTATGCAGAGGAGTTAAATTAAAAAATAATGATTTAAAAAAA
>JABUQX010091014.1:45000-47500 GCA_015478945.1 Trachelipus rathkii
AATAGAATCTACACAGTCTTTAGATACTTTGGTATCTAAAGACTGTGTATCTAAAGACTGTGTAGATACATAGTCTTTATGATCCCTAAGTATCTAAAGACTGTGTAGATTCTTTTAGACTTTCTCCATTCACCTTTATTTCATTCAACCCAGATTGACAATTGCCTCTTATGGACTTTGTACTAATTTGCATAATTTTATTTCTAGTTAGATTAACTTTAAATCATTTTCCTTGCCACACTCTTTCAAACTCAAGCACCAAATTACATAATTTATTTTTTTGAATCAGCAGTCAACAGAATATATATGCAAATTATTGATCTCATAATTATTCCCATGCTTCCACAAATCACCTCCTTTCTCAATTCTATTCATATCCTTAACTACACTGTCCATAAAGATATTAAACAATCACTGAGAAATTACAAAACCTTGTGTCATACCCAGTCCTACTTTAAGCAGCTCCGCTCCCTTTCTCTTAATCCTAACGCAACCCTTATTATTCTGATAGAAAACCATAGTCGTATTTTATAGCATTCCATTTACTCCACAATCTACCAATAATTTCCATAGCTTCCCTCTTAGAACTCTATCGTAAGCCATTTCCAAGCCAAGAAAGCATGCAAAAACGTTTTTCTTCTTTTCTGAGTATTTCTTTATCAACATTTTCGAGGGAAATACCTGATCCACACAACCTCAATCATCCCTTAAACCACGTTGTTCTTCCCTCCTCTGTTTATCCTCAATGCTTTTAACTTTAACTTTATTAATATTTGTCCATAAATTTTACCTGTTACTAAAAAAACTTGCTCCTCTGTAATTAGAGAACTCCTTTTTGTCACCTTTTCCTTATAAATTGGAACAAGACAGGAGTTTTGGCAATCTTGTGGTACCTTGCACCACTTCCAGCAAACATTGAATAACCTCATCAGTCATTTCACAGCATTTCTACCTCCGTTTTTCAACATTTCTACATGTATAGCATCCAACACTGAAGATTTTCCTACTTTTGCTTTCTTCAAAGCATTTATTATTTTATCCTTTGTAATATGTTCCACAAATTCTTTTCTAATATCCATTTTCGTAATATTTTGTTCTAATCTAATTTGTCGTCTTTCATCTTCCTCATTTACTCTTCCAACATTTAGTAATTACTTAAAATGTACTACTCATCTTTCCTCGACCTTTCTATCATCCTGAACTACACTCCTATCCAAAGTCTTTATTCCAGTTTGGACGTCTTCTCTCTTATTTCGAACCTTGTTAATCTCCTTCCAAAACAGTTTATTCCTCTCCTGATAATTAACAACAATCTTTCCACTCCACCATTTGCCCGACTTTTCCTTTGCAGCTTTCACTTTCCTTTTAACTTTATTTCGCACTCTCTTGTGTTTCTCACATGTCACTTGATTATTAATAGCTAAATATTTTGCAAAAAACTCTTTTTTTCCTTTTAACAATAACATCTAATTCTTCACTTCACCATTTTCTACCTTTTCTTTTGCTCTTTCGGCCGATCTTTTTCACACCATAAACGTCCCTTCTGTTCATCAGTATTGTTTCCTTTTATTCCATTCTTTTTGAACTAATTCTTTCTCTATTTCTTTCCTTTTATCCCATTTACAGCTAAAATTCTTTCGTATTCTGTTGAATATTCATCATTTCCTAATTTTTCTACCCTTATAACTCCTACATTCCTGCTAAATTCCAATCTTTTCTTCCATCCTTCTTTTACCTTTAGCTTTTCTTCTACCAAATAGTGATTATATATACCTCCTACCGCACTCTTTAAGACGTTGAAATCCATCAACCTTTCTATATTTGATTTACACATACATAATCAAACAGAGCAAGAACATCTGTCACTCCACTGATCCATGTATATTAATATGTGTTCCTCTTATTAAACCACGTATTTCCTATTATCATATCTTTATCATCATGTAAATCTAACAAGTTCTAATCTTTCCAATTAAAACTACCCAGACAATCGCTTAGTTAATCCCAAAACATCTCCCATATTTCCTCTGCATTATCATTTACTGGGGAATATACACTTACAAATATCCAGCTTTCATTTCTCAATTCCATTTTTACTCACATTAATCTTTAATTAATAAATTAACTTTCTTTCACATTTTCCATAATTCTTCTTTCATAATTATTGCTACACCTTCTCTAACCCTGACTCTCTCACTCACCACTGAAACTAGTCCCTTGTAGCTTCCAAACAATTCCTCTCTTTTGCCTTTCAGCTTTGTTTGATTTAAAGCACATAAATCTATTTCCTCTTTCCTTGAAAACCAGCCTTGCCTCTTCTCTCTTACCCTGAACATTCACCCCTCTACCATTCAAACAAGCGATTTTAAAGATTCCTATCTTATTTCCCACTTTCATCATTGTTTCTGATTCTAATTTGGTATCTCTTTTTTTCTCCTTCGTGTGTTCTTTGTAACTGATTCCTTTGTATTTCCTTCACTGCATTTGTTCTTGGAAAGAA
>JABUQX010091014.1:55000-62500 GCA_015478945.1 Trachelipus rathkii
GCAGACCGCTCGCTGAAACGCTCGCTCCAAATGCGCGCTGCGCACGAGCGGTGCCGTGTAACAACTTACTCGCGCTGTGCGCGAGTAAGTTGTATATGTATATAATGTAAATATAACTATAGACATTACCATGCCATAGATTAAACTTTCTTATATATCTTTTTTACTTAATGGGAAAATTCCTCAAAGGAAATAATTCTCAGATAGCATTACCAACCATCCCGACACTAATTTTTTAATGCTCCCTGCTTTAATAAAGGGTATATTATATATATATAATATATTATATATTATATATATAGTAGATATAGAGATAGTATATTTATTTATATATACTCTTTTATATATAATATATATATATATATATATATATATATATATATATATATATATATATATATATATATATATAATATATAATATATATATATATATATTATATAATATATATATATATATATATATAATTTCTAGCAGGTCTCGAGAACTATTTTAATTTCACTGCTCTTTTGAAACCTCAAAAATGGAATACATTTTATTTTTCATTGCCATGGGAAAATATTACCTTGGTTATTAACACTAAAATCTGTAGAGAGAGAGAGAGAGAGAGAGAGAGAGAGAGAGAGAGAGAGAGAGAAGAGAGAAGAGAGGAGAGAGAGAGAGAGAGAGAGAGAGAGATTAATTAAAGGTGTCTGAGTAAACGTCTAATAGAAGATAAGAAAAAAATTTAATTAAAATTAAAATTAAATTTATATAAAATCACGAAATTAAAATAATAATAAAATCATTAAATATTTTCTCTAATAATGATTACAATAAATTAATATTTAAATAAATATTAAAATTTATCACGTTAGAATTAGTCATCTTTAAATCATAAATTATGTTAATGAGTAAAATATTATTTAATATTCAATAATTATAATTATTCATTTAAGACTCATTTTTTAAAGATTATATACATACATATATATATATATATATATATATATATATATATATATATATATATATATATATATATATATTATATATATATTTATACTATACTATATAAATATAAAATATATATATATATACTATATATATATATATATTAATATATATAAGTTATATATAATATATATATTATTATATATACTATTATATAGTATTATATATATATATATATATATTATAAATATATTTATTAAAATAATACTAATAATATATATATATATATATATATATATATATATATATATATATATATATATATATATATATATATATATATATATATATATATATATGAGCTGACAAACTTCATGAATGGACCCCCTAAAAAGAGAGGGTGGGAAAAAGCAGAGAGGACTCAGAGTAAAGAAATTAGAGAGAAGGACCGAATCTGCAAGAGCCGAAAGCGAACACTTGAAAATCTCAATTATGGGAAAGGTCTATTTTGATTGAGCTTCTCGCCAGTTTTGGAGAATGAACAGAGGGTTTTGAAGATGCTGATGTGGTTTATAAATTAGATAGGTTTGATTTGAATTTTGATAAAATTAACATAGGATAAAGAAATATATTATTTTATATATAAATGTGAGCTGAAAATTTTAAAACCATATATAAAGTATTTTAAAATTCATAACTAGAGGAAAGACAAAAATTTCGGTTCACTTATTTTAAAAAATTTTAAGTAAGAAATTATAAATTTGAATTAAAAAAAAAAATTATTCAATACTGATATATAATAATAATTCTGGTCAGAAAAGTATGAATTCATTGTCGAAATTTATCCATGTGAAGAAGAGTTTCTTCTCATGAGTGATTGGAGCTGAACACTTCCTTTTCCACTCTTTTCTCTTTTCATACAGGATGGGAAATTTAATCTAATTATTGCTATGAGATTTCTTCGTTATGGTGCTGTATGCTGAAACATATATGCGACAAGCCGATAAAAGAGTGGGTTGCACGACAGGTACAAGCGATGGTGTAAAGACAATCTTCACTCGAGAAACTCCGCAACCAGCCTCGGACCTTTAAACAAGATGGAGGAATATGCTGGTTGCCCCTGACAGAGTATAGGTCTACTGAAGATGAAAAGAGATATATTAGATAGATATATATAATATATATATATTATAATATTTATATATATATATATATATATATATTATAATATTATATTTTTATATTACATTTTTATATTATATTATAATATATATATATATAATTATTATAATATATTATATATATAATATATATATTTATATTTATATATAATATATATATATATTATATATATATATATATATATATATATATAAATTCATATTATATAATATTTATATATATATATATAATTTATATATATTATTATATATTATATATTATTATATATATATTATATATACTATATATATGGGTGGTTAAGCCTTTACGAAAATTGATAGATATGGTAGATGGGTTATGTGTAGATCAAACATTTTCGTTAAATGAACCATCTCACCCGATGTTCCCAGTTGCGCAGATAGCATGCGGGCTATCGTAGTCCCATACGTTTGTATTCCTGGAGTTGAAACAGCCGTCCCTGTAAAGATCGACTCATCTGTGAAGAGGAGTATCGGGGGAAGGCAGCATCCTGTGTGACTGCCGGAGAACACGTAAAAGTCCGCGTGGGTGCAGTAGTCGGCAGGAGGTTTGTAACTGAACAGGTGGTAGAATGGGGTTTACTGCGGAAGATTCCACATGAGGATGGCTTACGTGCATAACATGTTCCACACTATGTGTGTTGGATTACCGGTTGCTGATAAACATCTCGATGGACGGCATCTCTACGGGGTTGCAAGATTAATGCCACCACCGACGTTGCCTAATAAGGAGGGTAATCCATCTCCGAGGCGTCGTACGACGTATGCAACGTTTGTATGTGAGGATAGTCTTCTGTTGGGGTCTTCACTAGATGCGAAGGCGCCATGTCCATTCCAGCTCGCCTCACGAATAACACAATCCATGTTGTGAGATTCATGTGCTGTACCTTTGTTATAGCACAAACACTGCATATATAGTTAACATCGGCACAGTGTAATCTGCTAACCCAGCGTATGATTACCTTATTACATGTAGGTTGCGTACGCTCTTCGATGCCATACCACCTCTGGGGGGCTTGGGGGAATGTTATTTAACTAAAAGTTTCACCTAACACAGTAACTATCTACCTTTAAAATATTGTCGTGCGATTCCAAAACACCCTGTATATTAATATTATATATATATATATTATTTTAATATATATATATATATATACTTATATGATATACTATATATATACTCTGCAAATTTAACGTAGCAATGGAGCGAAGGAACATAGGTAAATATTGAAACGACATTAATTACTTAAGGATTAATATATATGTTAAATCTAAAGAACATGGTTATACATTTGTTACGACAGCCGTTGAAACCCACGGGAATCGGACACATCGTCCCATATGTGGAGGGAACAATACTACCAGGTGTTAGCGGTGTCCTGGGTGCCTCTATATCAGCGTCCTGTATTCCTCAGTACCTTGTGTGGCATTCAATGGCCTGGATAAGAGCTTCACAACGTCGATTCATGCTGGATATGACGTTCTGTATGGAGTCATGTAACAACTCCTCCCATAAGTGTCTGAAGAAGTTCAATAAGGCTTTGTGGCGGTTACTCTAGCAGTCGCTGCCGCCTTTTCAGTATGTCCCAGACATGATCGATGGGGGTTGAGGTCCGGACTGTAGGAGGGCCAGTCTAACGTTCAAATCTGGGCGCTCTGGAAGTAGTCGGCAACACACCTTGCAGCGTGCGGCCGGGCATTGTCCTGCATTAGGACAAAGGTGTCACCGACATAAGGTCAAATCGTAGGACGTATGGCTCCAGTATGTCCGTGATGTATCGTGGGCCTGTTAGGGACCCACCATTGAACAAGTGTAATTCCGTACGATTCCATGAACGATTTTCCTCCCAACACTATTACCGACCAAACACCGTAGGGTGGTATCTGGTGCATAGTGCATGCCGCCTATAGATTCCGGAACGTCTGTTGGAGCTGTAAAGATTTAAGTGGGACTCGTCCGTAAATATAATATGTAACCAATCCTCCTGCCGCCAATGGAGGGGTTGGCGAGCAAAATGCAACCTGGATGTACAGTGGCCCCTGGTGAAGGAAGGCCCTCTAGCAGCCCTCCGAAGACGGTACCGATATTCTGCGAGGCGTCTGCAATTGATATCCGTACTCACTGTAACTGGGTCTGTTGGTCAGGTGATTTGGCATGGCGATGACGGCATGCACTCAACCGTAGACATCTGTCTTCGATGGCCGTTTATGCAAGTGACCTGTCGCCTGGCGTGGTCATGTGTCGCTTCGTAACTCTGTACTACTCTTGCAATGCTGGTATGGACCATCCCGAATCGTCTGGCCAGTTTGTGTTGGCCGTACCCCTATGCTGACAGTGTGATGATTGCGCCACAAACATCGTGTGTCAAACGACGCCAAACCCTCTCCATAGCACTTGCACAAACGTTAACGGTGGTATAGTCTTGATGGCCACCGTACCTTTGATGTAACCTATCCAGGCATGTGACGTAGTGATTTGGTTGGTTCGACTGTGTCCGTATAGCGTCGATATTGCATCACAGGTTCACCCAGCGCTGCTAACCTGCAATGTGTGTGGGTAGGTGCTGGCACAAACCTAACAACACTGGCACACACACTGGCCTACATGCCAGCCGGCCCCACAGATCAACGATTCTGTAGGGGATGCGATTGAGCCACGGTAGCGGCTATATATATATATATAATATATATATATATAACCCCATTTACCATATATATACATATATATAACATATGCCACCCATATATGCTCTCCTCTTGCCTCCCTCTCACCTTATACCTGCCTCTCTGCCTCTCTTGCCTGCTACACCATCCTCTCTCATTACGTAAGATCTCAAAGCCTTTTGCCATGTCTTCTAATGGCTTTACAAGGGATATTAAATAGAGGGTGAAATCATAAAGTGAAATAAGAAAAAGACGCAAGGGATCATTTCAGTTCGTTTCAAGCTTTGTTCAGTGACGTTTTTAACTCATCTGCCATATACCATATATATCTTCCTTACCATATTATATTATATATTATATATATATATATATAATATATATATATCATATATATGTATATATGTCTCTATATATTTATATAATATATTATATATATGTTATATATATATATATATATGTATATATTATGTAATAAAAACATGGGTTCAAAATAAAATATGTTTTGTGGTTCCATGAATACCAGAAATAATGGTTTAGATTGATTAATTAACCAGATGACAGATACATTATAGTTAATAATCTTAACATAGATATGATTTACACCAGGTGGCCATATCTCATAATATAACCTTACTTATACATACTTATATATCTGCTTTATATCATATATGTGTGCCCTTTTCCCTACCTCTCTCTATATATATATATGTATATCATATCTTATATACATGCCATACCTCACTTATACTTATACCATATATCTCAAAACGTATATGTGGGGTTGGTGGCTAAAACCAATTATTAGCTGAATGATGTTTGCAAACTTTTTCATGAATCCAGAGTCAAATAGGAGAGAGGAAAATAATCAGAAACTGACCAGGAAAGAAAAAGAATAAGTTTGCTAAGGAAGGGACTTGGCGTTTCTTCCCATCTCTCTCATATATGCCATATATACTCTGCCTATGCCTCTGCTCTTACATATACACTTCTCTCTGCTCTCCTCTCTTTGCCCTATATCTCTCTCTCATCATATATATATTATTACTGTATATATGTATGTATATACATATATATATAACTATCTTATGTTTAACATATATACATATATATATATATAACTCATACATATATATGTCATATATATATATATACTATATATATATCTCTTACATCTTATATGTGTCATAATATATATAATATTCATATATATGTATATGTATATATTATGTATATATATCATATATATCCTCTATATATATATTAATATCTGTCCCTAGTTTGGGTTACCATTATTTCTACTTCAGGAATGAGAAAAATTCAGTGCAAAGGAACACGTCTGCGCAGGGTGAGAAGGAAGGGTCTATATTTATGCACAGATCTTTCATTCACCTCAGGTGAAGGAGACTCATTATTTGCCCAGGAAGAAGATCTGCCTGGGCTTTTACGGGACCCGCGACGGTCCAAATGTGTTGGCATCCGTCAATGTGGTTCAGCCGCTGAAACTCACAACGCCGCCCTCAAGAACCCCATGCTCCACCTGCTGGCGGAACGCTCTTTAGGTCTCTTTATGACTCTCATTTCATTCTCAACTGAAGCATTTCATTTGAACAAGTCAGCTTTTCTTAGTTTTAGCCGTTGATTCCACCACATGGCTTTAACATAGTGTGTTAATGACTAATCTGTCTTTCACATTGTGAGCAAAATATATGATGCTCTCGTTTACATTCTATGTTTATTTCTTCACACTTTAGACATATTCAAATTCAGTTTAAAAGTTTCGTTTTTATCCATGATTTTCTCCACTCAACAAACCACTCTCGATTATGAACTCTTTGTGTGCCAGATCTATACCTCTTATTTTCCAGGATCTGGTTCAAACCCTCTTATTCAACACAGATGACAAATAACCTATCTTAACTCATTCTAGCTCCTTTCGGACATGAATTCATACATCTACTTACAGGTTTGATTGTAAACTACTTTTTGCTTGTTTCTGCTTTACAATTATTTGTCGTGATACATTCCACACTATCCTTCCTTCTAAATGTTTAAAACTCTAGATAATTCAGATGTCAAATTACAGGGCCTACTTGCTCCACAAACACCAACACTTACTCATATCTGCATTTATAAACCTCTACCAATCACTGCCAGATTCTGTAAAAGTGTTCTTTCCAATTTTTTTTGCGTTTGTCTTTAACACCTTTTACTGCTTTATTTCACTCAGTTATTAATATAAGTAAATCTTCATCATTTATTTCTTACTTATATCAGTATTTTGCCAGCTAGTTCCCATTCATAGTGTCATTTCATCATGCTATGACTACTTTTAGGGGCTTCCTATTCAGTCTGTCATTTTATGTTTATGGGTACCAAAGGCCCAAACCACTAATTTCTTCCCCTACTATAAGAACTTTCTCAAAATCAGCACAGACTTTCCAGTATTAGCCAGTCTTTGGATTATACTCTATAAAATGGTTGATTTCTTTAGTTATATAATTCAGCTAGTCACTTTCAGTGCTCTTTCAAAACTAAAAATAACTGACATATATCTTTCCCACAGCCCACTCATAAACTAATTTCACCCTATATATAGGTTCCCACTTATCCTCCCCATGCCTATACAGGATAAATACTACTGCTCTCCTGAAATCTTAGGACTGCTCATTATATAATCGTTTTGTTTGACTTTAAATCCATTAAA
>JABUQX010091014.1:67500-72122 GCA_015478945.1 Trachelipus rathkii
TCCCAGTTTTATCTCAGTTCCATCCACATCCACTCTCAGCTCTCCCCCTCCATCTTCTCTATTGACCAAAATGATCTCCGTCTTTTATGTGCTTATAGTCAGACCGGCCTCTCTAAGCCTATTCGTAAAACATGTCACCAGTTCTTTCAGCCTATCTCTCTCTCTTCTCTCCAGCACGTTAAGTCATCCGCCTATGCCAATATATCAACGTCCTAATTTCCTATATCCTCTCTCATCTTCTTTATCATTACGTCCAGATATGCTACAAACAAAATTGGTGACAACACGCTTCTATGTTTGACTCCCGTTCTCACCTAAAACCATTCCATATTCTAATATTCTGTTCTTACATTACATTAACTATTCTTTTACAAACTCTCCAGGGATGCTCTCAAGTTTTTATTCACTGCATATTCTCTCTCCAGTACTCTCCACATTCTCTCTCTAGACACCGAATTTCAAAAAACTTTCCTCAAATCTCTGAAACTTTATATGCTCGTTTATTATATTAATATACCTTTTCATAACGCAATTCTCAAGGCGAACAAGACATCCGTCATGCTTCTGTTCTTTCTATATCTTTACTGCTCTTCCCCAAGTGTGGGCTCTACTACCATTCTCAGCCTTCTCTCTAGTATTCTCTCATATGTTTTTGCCAAGTGTCCCAACAAGGATATTCCCCTGTAGTTTTTACAGTCAACTGTATCTCCTTTTTCCGTATATATTGGAACTATGATTGACTTTTCCTACCCCTCTAGTACTTCGCTCTCATTCCAACACCTATTGAATAATTTCAGAATTACTTCTATCATTTTCACTCCTCCTTCTTTTATTAGCTCTATGGGTATCCCATCTTCCCCCGGTGACGTACCGTTTTTCATCGCCCTCAGAGCCACCTCCAACTTCTCCATAGTGTTCTCCTTCCCTTTTCATCCTCCCCTCCTTCAACTATCTCTTCTCCCCCTCATCAAACTGCTCATTCACATTTAACAGTTCTCTGAAGTACTCCGTCCACCTCCTATTTATGTCTGTTGATCTCACCAAAACTTCTTGCTTACCCTTGATATTGCATACCTTCCTCTTTGATCCTCTATACGTTTTGCCAGTCTAAAAATATTCTTCCCTCCTGCCCTCGCATCTTCCATCATTTCTTCCGCCGCCCTCTTTACTGCCTCTTCTTTTACTCTTCTTTTCAATCTCTCTGCTTCATTTCTTGCCTCCACATACTGAGCACTTGTCTGTGCAGTTCTAATTTTCAACCACCTTCTTATCAATACTGTTTTCCTATTTAACGACTCCTTCACTTCTTCAGCCTACCACCTCGTATGTCTTTTCCTAGTTCCTCCTACCCATCTGTTAATCAGGGTCTCCTCTGCTGCCCTTCTTACCATTTCCTGTATCTCCCCTATCTCTCTTACTCCTTCTAATTGTTCTAGGTTCTCGCTTATTTTTTCAATATATTCCCTTTTCCTGTCATACTCCTTCAGTGACTCCACTTTAATCACATTTCTCTTTTCTTTATTCTGCAACTTTTCTGTCTTCACCTCCAGGTCCGCCACCAACAATCTATGATCCGAATCCATTGTTAATCGAGGTATCACTTTCATATTCCTTATTAGAATACTATCAGAAGATATTATATAGTCTATAATAGATCTCTGACTGAATTCTCCTGTGATATTGTTCCATCTATATCTTGTGAACCTATGTGAGTCCCTCTGTTGGAAAAGGTCGTTCATGACCTTCATTCCCTTCCTTAAACAGAAATCTATCAACATCCGTCCTTCAATATTTCTTATCTCATCTCCATACTGTCCCACCATTCTTTCAACCTCGTCTCTTCTCCTCCCCACTTTTGCATTGAAATCCACACTCAGCAACAATGCATCCATCTCTCTTCTTCCGTCCTCCACCTTCTCTTCCAACATTTACATGATCTGTCTCTTTTTCTCTTCTGGGTGTCCTTGTTTCTGTGAATATACCTGGTAGAAGTGGCATCTCGTCAGACCTGGTAGAAGTGGCATCTCATAGACTAGAAGCGGTAACTCTTTCCCTTGATTTTAAAAGTGCATCTTACAAGTCTTTCATGGCAGTATATGTAATAATAATAATAAACTATCCAATAATATGTAATATGTATATGTATATATAATATATATATGTATATATATATCTATGTAATATATAAACCATCAATAAATCAATAATATATGTATAAAAGGAAAAATAAGATAACCAATATATATATGTATAATAATAATATACATAATAATAATATAACAATAATATATGTATATATGTATATAGCAGCCAGCAATATGCCAACTATGCTCAATAGCCAACCAGCAGTAATAATGAGCCTTATAATATATATAATAACCAACCAGCCAATGCGTATGACGTGTAATAATAGCCAGCCTTCAGCCTTCATAATAATAATGTATATGTAACCTTAACCAGCCATGTGCTCAATAACAACCAGCACCAGCAGCAACCAGCCAATAATAGCCATGCTTAATATGTATATGCAGTAATAATAATATATATGTATAAACACGTTAAAAACGCTATAACCGTGTTGATATTTGTGCACACTCCACGAGGATAAAAGAAGCGATATCAACAATAAGGCTTTGATGAAATTGCTGGCTTTCGAGGGTGAAACACCCGTACCTCCATCTTTCAGGCAAAGATAAAATAAAATGTGGAAATATTAACGAATGCGAAGGATGTTGATATGGGTCAAAATGTTCTACGTGAGATATATATATATATGTATATATAGCAATAACCAATATATATATATATATATATATATATGTATATAGCAATATATAGCCAACCAACATAGCCCTTAGCCAACGCCATGCCTGCCCGCTGCTATCTTCCCGCCTGTATTCTTAAAGATTCAAATTTTTATTTTTGTTAAAGATGTTTAAAAAATTGATAAGTTAATGTTATTTTTTCCGGACATCACGAAACAGGATAGCTGATTCAGATAAAGGATATGTATATATATGTAATAATAATAATAATAATAATAATAATAACTATATCTACATATGGCCTTAGAATATTTATTTTGCCATTTCAGCATTACTGTAAATATTCTCTTTTCATAGAGAATCAAGTTTATATGTAGTATGTTAAAGGGTATTGTACCTTAAATTGCAGAAGGAGCCAAATATACAATAATAATATGTATATAATATATATAATAATATAATAATATCAACCTTTCACTATATATAACTAATATATAATAAATATAACCAGCAAAGCAGCAATATATATATTTATATAATATTTCTAAGTATATGTAGATAAAATTTTTTAATCCAATTTTGGTAATGTTTTTGTGTAACTTGTAATGTATGAATAGATAGTTTTTTGTATATATATATATAACATATATATAACAATAATATAACAATATATATATAATATATATATATAATTTAAACAATAAATCAATCGATCAATCAATCAAGAAGTAATAAAATTGAATCAAACTCTTTTCAATTATTTCGAGAACAAATTCCTAACAAATATTTTTATTTTTATTCTTCTTTCCTTAATAAAAGATTTCTCAATAATTATCTTATTTAAATTTCAAATCTGAAGAAGAAACAAATACAGACATTTGATGGATTAAATAATGCAAATTTAAATCCCTTGAGAAAGGGTTATTTTACATTTTCAACTCTTGTTTTAAATAATTCTATTACTTCAAACTAGTATATATATAAATATATATATATATAGTAACAATATATATATGCAGCCAATAATAATATATATATATATATGTATGTATGTATATAATTTGGTAACTTTAATTCTAAATGGAATCAATAATATGTATGTAATAATATACAGCCAATATATCAACCTTGTGCCAATAGCAGCAACCAGTAACAACCAGCTAATCTTCTTTCAATAGCACCTAACCAGTAGCTAGTAATATGTATGTACCTTATTCTTGTATCTTTAACAACAACATGTATATCTATGCTATGCTATATAATATATATGTATGTAGCCAATAGCCTTATAGCTCTGGCACCAACCATGTGTTGTGTATGTATCTGTATAACAACTATCACCTTTCAGCTATATAACAGCTCTCCAGCAATAGCAACCATGTACCAATAACAATGTATAATAATATGTATATGTAATAATAATACTGTATAATATAATAATAACATGTATGTATGTCTTCTCTCTCTTCATTTGTATATATGTATATGTATGTATGTATAACTATATAATAACCAACATATATAACCCTTAGCAGTTTATGATAATAGGCTGAATTGGCCAGCCTTAGTATATATATAGCAGCCTTCTGCTCAACAGTCATTAACGTTAAAGACAGTAATACTTATATGTATGTATATATATAATATGCCTCATACTTTTATATCTATATGTATATGTATATATATATATATGTATATATAATGTATATATAATGGACATTCGGTACCGATCTTTCTTCTGCAGGTTTCGGTTGGGTAAAAGGAAGAAGGATTTTCAATGACGGGGAGAGCAAAGGATTTACGTTTGCAGAGAAATGGTTTGATAGTTTATGATTTCCTGGGAGTGAGTGAGTGGTG
>JABUQX010091015.1:0-5000 GCA_015478945.1 Trachelipus rathkii
AAATATTTTTTTTAGGTGAAAAATATATTGCCAAAAGACTTCCTGAACAATTTTCAAATAGTACCAGAAACCTTAGTCGGATCCGGAGCGGAGTCGAAGCCAGGAGTCGGAACCGGATCCTAGGTATGAAATTTTTCAATAAATATTTTTTAGATGAAAAATTTATTGCAGGAAGACGGCTGAATAAATTTACAAATAAGTCAGAATCCTTAGTCGGAGCCAAAAGGCCCGAAAGCCCGAAGTTGGAAGCCGGGCCGGAGCGGGCCGGGCGGAGCCGAGCGGAACCCGGGTTATGAATTTTTTTCATTAAATACTTTTTAGGAGGAGAAAAATATATTGTCAGAAGACACGTGCTGAATAATTTTCAAATAGTGCAAAAATCTTAAGTCCGATCCGGATCCGGAGTCGGAGCGGGAGCCGAGTATGAAATTTTTTGAAAAAAAATATTTTAATTAGTAAAATCGAATGCCCAATGCGACAGTAAAGAGTACGGTGCAGAAACCATTTTAAAATATGTGCAGAAAACCGTACTACTTAGCCGGACAGCCGGAGCCGGAGCCGGAGCCGGAGCCGCGGAGCCGCAAGTCGGATTCTGGGTATAATTTTTTTCAATAAATATTTTTTAGGTGAAAATATATTACCAAAAGAAGTGCTCATCAATTTTCAAATGTAGAAACCTTAGCCGGAGCGAAAATCTGAATTAAAAAAGATTTATTTACGTTGCGTGGGAATTTATATATATATATTTATATATATTATATATATATATATATATATATATATATATATATAATATTTACATATTATATATATATATATATTTATATATATATTATATCTATATAAATTAACATAGAGTCTGTATATATTATATATAGCCTTTAGTCTATAAAATAGAAACTTCTTCAGCAGGTGAGAGGCGGCGAAATTCTTTTTGAAAATACCATTAAATATCCTCAACGTCATAGATGAATCATACGTCAAACCTCTCAAGCCATACCAAATGGAAGAGCACCATATCTAGTGGTAATAAGCACAATCAAGTTAGCGTAATGTTAATCATATGATTCTATGAAATTTTATCAATGAGAAAATAGTTTTTATAGATTCTCTCTGGATTTTCTAACTTTTTTTTTTTTTGATTAAAAAAATAAAATTAATTTCTCAATTAATATCCGCCTTCCCAGAAAAGAAAGCATCTCGGAAACAGATTTCTAATCTAATGCTTCGATATCACATTCTTTAAAAACTCGGGCGTACTTATTTAATCCAACAGGGAGGGTGGTTGGAACACCTGTGCGGGCTACCTGGGCATTCTGCTTGGCGTTGTCCCTGGGTTTACAGGAACAAACCAACCAAAGTCAAAGAAACGCCGAAATTGGGCACATGCTTGTTGCGACAAATTTGCAAAAATAATAAGACAAAGAAAAATTTCACTCGCGCCAGGATTCGAACCATCGACAACAGCGTAGCCGTTAGTAGACGATGTACAGGAGGCTCTACCTCTAGTCCGATCCACTTTCCAAGAAAAAAAAGAAGTCATATCAGAACAGTTCTAATTCTCCTGGCTTCGATATCATGCTTTAAAACTCGGTACTTATTTAAATCGACAAGAGAGGGTGGTTGGAAAACCTGCTGGGGCTACACGGTATTCATGCTGGGGTGCTTCCGTTGGTTACAGTGAGGAGCAACCAAACCCAAAAGTTCAAAGCAACGCGACATGGGCACCAACATGCCCTTTTTGCCCAACAAAAAAATTTGCAATAATAGGCGAAGAAAAAAAAATTCTCTTACGCCGTCCAGGGCTCAAAACGTTCGACAACGTCGCTTATTAGACAATGCTACAGGAGGTCCACCACTATTCTGATCCGCCTTCCCAGAAAAAAGAAGGCATATCGGAACAGTTTTCTAATCTTCTGCTCCGATACCACTGCCTTTGAAACTCGGTACTGTTAAACCACAGGATGGTGGTTATAACCCCTGCTTGGGCTACATGGCATTCTGCTTGGGTGCTCCTGGGTTACAGGAGCAACCAACTAAAGTCAAGCCAAGCCGACATGGGCACAAGATGCTTGTTGCTATCAAATTTGCAATAATAAAGAAGAATAAAAGTTTCACTCGCGCCAGGACCTCGAAACCATCGACAACACAGCTCGCCGTTAGATAAATGGTGCAGCGTAGGCGTCTACCACTAGCCCGATCCAACCTCCCCAGAAAAAAGAAGCATCTCGGAAACAGTTTTCTAACTTCCTGCTTCGATATCACTGTTTTTAAACTCGGTACTTATTTAAATCTATAGAATGGTTCTTGGAATCATATATAATAATATTATATATATAATATATATATATATTATAATATATATATTATATAATATATATTATATATATTATATATATATATATATATATATATATATATATATATTATATATATATTATATATATATATATATATATATAATATATATATATATATATGAGAAAAATATATTTTTTGCCGTCTCAAAAAAAAAATAATATTTTCCAAATGTTATTTGCGATTTTTCTAGCACTCATTTTTTTCTTACACTAGATCACAAAAAAAATCATTAAAAAAAACGAACAGTTTTATTTTCTTAAAATTTGGTAACAACTCTGCATATAAAATCATAAACAGACTGACGTTTATTTTAAATGCTTTTGTATGATGTAAGGTGGTGTCACACGTGATTGATTGTTTTTACTTCAAAAATTTTGAAAGTACTTTTCAGAGATTGTCCAAAAAAACTTTTAGGAAATAAAAATTGAAATAAAGTGTCTAAATGAAATTTATTACTACACAAAATAGGAGTATTTTAGTGAAAAAAAAAGCATTGAAATATCTTGAATATTAAAGATTTTATTGCCATTTTTGTGAAAGCCCCGAAAAAAAAATTCTTCCCCTCTCCCCCCCAAAAAAAACGAACAGTTTTTGTTTTGTTTTTCCCCCCAAAAAAAATTACAGATAAATTAGTTATTCATCAAAAAAACATTTTCTTTTATTGGTTTGAAAAAATGAAATTTTGAGGATAAAAGTCTTCGCCTTATAGCAATAGAAACAACGATGTTTTTTTTCTCAGGAGAATCGTCATGGCAGCGAAAGCATGGTCCATGAGCGTGAAGGAGGGTTAGACATCCTACATTGATTTATTCCCTACTATTGTTAAAAGCGGATATACTTCAGTGCAAGAGCATCCTGTTACTAGGGAGAAACTAATCGATGCAACAAGACAGGGGTATTACATTATACATGCATATCTCGAGATGCTAAAACACCCCAGGCCATGGCGATATTTTACACCGATATAGTGGATCATCAATATGTAGGGAACATTACAGCCCCTGTTAAGAGTAGTGTATTTTCCTAAAGAGAGTAGAGTAATAACATTCCCCAATGTTCACTATCTTGCGTTGACCAGATCCCAAATCGGCTCTATAAGAGTATATAAAGGATGTAGAAGGAAGGCCTTATCCATTCACGAGCGGTACCCTACTGTGTAAAGTTCATATTAGAAAGAAACACTCGCTTTAACTGTAAGATGATGGAATATTTTTTAAGCAGTTTTTGAAAATCTCATCTATACGCTACTGGAAATTCTTCAAGAAATAGACGTAGCTGAAAGATATATAAATGTTGTAATCAACTATGTTTTTTCATTCATTAACACACTCTTACAGTGTAAAGATATTATAAGAAAGAAGCTCCGGTACAAATAGTAATGAACATGGAAAGAGTATTCGTAGGGTCAAAATTACAAAGGGGGCATGGTCTTGGAGGATTTTTCACTAAATTATGGAGAAGCGCGCTGCCTTTGTTTAGAAGAGGTGGTGAATATTTAGGTAAAAAAGCTATAAGAACAGGTCTGCATACTATACAAGATATAGTGGCAGGCGACAATCCCCGTGCATCATTAAAAAGACGAATTGCCGATGTTTCTGACGAGATGCTGGATGACGCTAAGCGGAAAATAAGACGTAAAATGACGGGCCATGGTAAGGCACAAGTTAAACAAAGTAGGTATATTACAACCAGGAAGAACCTCAAGGCTAGAAGACCCTTGAAGAAAATGTCAAAGGCTAAACGACCTCTGAAGAAAAAGGTTAAAAGACCTCTGAAGAAAAAGCCTGTCTAAAAGACATCTGACGCCAAAATGCATTGATGTATTTGCTATTTAATTACTAATTGGTATCTTTCACCTAAAATGTGACACCATGCAGCTATCCTGTATATAAGGAACGTGTATCCACTAACCTATTCATTAGACCTTCAACCTTCACAGGGACAAGATGCATTTCCTTCATCCTTCTAGCCCGGACTGCTGCAAGTCCGAATTGGATCTCTTCTCTATGAGCCCTACCCAGATTAGCGCAAGCGAAACCAGTTTCATCAGCATTAATCCCTCTCACTCGATCACCAGCACCAATGTTCCTCTCGAGTTCAATATTCCAGGCACTTCAGATCAGTATCTAGATCCATCCAATGTGTTTTTGTATTTTAAAACGAAATTGACAAAGCCTGATGGGACAGATCTTCCTTCCGGTGACGACCACATAGTGTATACAGAGTCAAATTTCCTGTACACCTGTTTTAATCAGATTGACGTTTATCTTAATGAAACTCTTCTCACTCACCAAATTTCAACCTTCTAAGTCCTTTTCCTGGTTTTGGGGGCTCAGACCCCTCCCCTCCTTGGACGTGGCGGCGGGAAACCTCGGGCCCAGGCAGGCGGCACCTTCAACAACTACGGTAGCCAGTTTAAAGAGAGTATCTTAACCAGAAAACCTTTAAAACCAAAAAATATATATGAGCACCGCAGCAACGGTGCAAAAGGCCCTAAGGGATGCACCGATCAACTCAGTAATACCAGGAATCAACTCGGCATACCTCAAAACATAGGGGTAGACACTAAGTTCAACTCTCAAGCTCGAAAAATAACAAAGTTGCATACTTGCACTAGAAAAAGGGGAGTAGGGGCAATG
>JABUQX010091015.1:22500-40243 GCA_015478945.1 Trachelipus rathkii
AGTTTCGTTAGATTTACTAAATATTTATTTGTTTGTGCTAGAATTTGGTCACTAGGACAAAAGATTTTGATTCGGTTAACCAAAACATTTATTAGGAATCTAAGTGGGAATATTGGTTACCTTAGCAACAAATATGGTTAGATTTACTAAATAATGTTTAGTTACAACAGCAATATTTTCGTTGGATTTACTACATATTTATTTCCATTTGAGCTAGAATTTGGCTACTAGAACAAAAGATTTGTAACTATAGCATTCTTATATTAGTTGCAACAAATATATTACTGTACTCTACAGTAAACTTTGTTGATTTGATTTATTTATGATCATCATATTTTATTTATCCACTGTAAATATTTGGTCAAAGCGAAATACTGATTTAGTTAGGAAAATTAAACTCTGTAGGTATAATGGAGAATTCACTTGCCAAAAGTTAAATTAATAGGAAAAATTAACGGTACAAATAACTATAATCTGCTGAATCACCAAATCTATTTTCCTTTATATTTACATTTTAAATAGTGATTAAATTTTTACAATTAATTTTATCACAAAGAAAATCTCAGATCAATCGATACTGAACACCTGAGCTTTTCTTTATAATAAAATTCTATATAAAAATGAGCTCTTCAGTAGGTTAATATCACAAAAAAAATGTGTTTCATATTAAAGTTATTTGTACCGTTAACTATTCCGATTAAATTAAAAAGTTTTAGCCTGTGAATTTTCCATTAAACTTACAAATTGTAATTATCGTTAACTAATCAGTTTTCAAAACCAAATATTAACAACTGATAAAGAAAATATGATCTTCATAAATAAAATACAATGCTTGTGCAATTTTTTATATTTTTTTTGTAAGGAATAATCGTAATTGAAATTACAGATTTTAAATTACTAATTATCACAATTAAGTAAATCAGAGTTAAGTTAATTTTACATTTACCTTTTCAGATATTTGAAATAAATTTTATGTAACAAAATATACATTGCTTACAAATTATAATTAGAGCAAAGAAAGTACTTCAATGCTCAAGTGTTAACATAATTGGCAACAGAGGATGAAAAAAAAACAGGTGCAAATGATTTATATAATAGAAACGAAAATAAAGACTACAGAACATTTTTTAACTGAATATAATAATAATAATAATAATAATCATAATAATAATAATAATCATAAAGAATAATAATCATAAAGAATAATAATAATCATAATAATAAAGTATTTATCATATATTAAAGATTCCACTTAAAAATTTTTTACCACCAATAAAATTCAACTTATAGGAGTTATAATCGACACACTCGGAAAGACATGATAGTGATAGACTTTTATTTTCGGGTTTCTCAATTTCATAAGCATGAAAATGAGTGTTAAATTCAAGCGTTCTGTATGGCTTACCACAAAATATTAAACGGGGAGGATCATAAACAAAAATGTAAATTATTTCAAAAAATATTGGCATATCATCTTTAAGTGCATTAAACAAAAAATATTTTGATTTATAGGTACGGCCATTAAAAATAACACGACGATAAGCATTAAACCTTTCCCCATAAGTTGATAAACTTGCATTAAGACGTACTATTTCAGGAAAATCCATTACATTTATTTTTTCTCCACAGACAAGAGTATCATCCAAACATCTGTTGGAAATTAAACGATAAGAAAATTTTAATTGATATTTAGTAGCAATTGTTTTAAGTAGATTTCTTCTACACTGACTAGTATTACTAATTAATTTCAACTCTCTATGTTTCGCTTCAAATCTCATACACCATAAATTAATAAGAGGACCATATTCACAAACCATCCGCGGATAGTGCACCATAAAATGATGTTTAGGCTTTAAATTAGAATCTGAAAATAAATTTAAATACATTTCATGATGTTCTGAAATAAGAGTAGACAGTAAAACATGAATTCCCTTTTGAAGTGTGCTTGAAAATAAAATATCTAAAATTTGTCTAAGTATCAAATACAATTGCCAATGTTTGTCACTGCATGGTATATAACTTCCTATAAGGTAAGGAAATATATTTACAAAGGAAATCATTTCCGATGCAGAAAAACCTAATGAATCTTTGACTAAATTTTCGTGTTTTATGCAAGGTACTGCAGCTTCATTTTCTCCGTAACTGTAAAAACGAATCCTATTATTTAAAGTTTCAAGTGAAAAAATATTTACATTTACATAAAAAAGTATGATTTTACTCAAATCAAAATTACAAACACCCTCAGTTATATCGTGCATTAAATCACCAATAACATTGTCCAATATATGAAAATTTGAAACTTTATTAAAAATGCATTCAGATCTTATACCAGTTTCTGAAGGCGTATTTAATAATACCTCTCTTTCATATTCATCTTTCCTCCTCAGTAATAAAATGTCTTCCGTCATTTGTCTTTGCAAGATTTCCTTACTCGCTTTACAATGCCTACAGTAATAATTCGCATTAAAACTTTGAACAAACCCTCCAATTGTATTCATAGCTAAATTATCACCAATAAGTGATATCAGTTGAAAATAAATTTTAAAGTTTCCATTACCGATTTTCACTTCAATACCTTCTGCTTGCAAATAATTTAAATCTTTTATCATCTTGTTGAAAATAATTTCGTTATCAAACATTCGCATATCTGATGAATAAGATAACATTAATAAAAAAATATTTTCTAATCGCGATTGAAACTCTTTAGGAAAACATCGAACAGAAAAGTAAAATGCTCCTATTTTGTTCTTACCAGCATGTGAACCCAATGGATTGCCACATTCAAAATCATCATAGTAAAGAAGGAGTGGAAAAATTCTTCTTCCTGGGTAATTTAATTTACTAGTGGCCATATTCCCATTACTAATATCATTTAAAAGTACAGACTCTGAACAAGAATCCATGTATTTACATGCAATATCATAAACGTTGTCCATCGAGAACAAACATTTTAAGGTATCGATAATAGGAATATAACAAATACGAATGGGAACTTTTTCTATGACTGTTTTAAGTTTATATTTCTTCAGTTTGGTTTTATATCCTATCGTTATAAGCTGAGGATCAACATACACCTCTTTTTTACGTAGATACTTTAAAGTTAAAAATTCAGTACGAAATACTGAAAATGGATTTTGAACGCTATTAAAAACCTGTTCTAGAGCATGCGAGTCCATATCACGAAAAGTAGAAAGAATTTTGTGTTTAAGCAAGGGCAAGAATGATGAATTAAAAATTAAATTCTCAGCTTGGAATATTTCCTCTCTAATTTTCTTTCTTGATGCAAAATCATTATGAAATTTTTGAGAGACAAATTGCAGAATTTCTTCCTCGAATTTACTTTGTAGGGCTGAAACATCATATTCTAAAAAAGAGACTTGACATTCGTCTTTCATTTCTAAAGGATGAGAAAATTTATCATTAGATAGATTAATATTTTGACGTATTAAAGTAGATTGAATAATGTTACTGGAAGCACCGCTTGAAGACTCTAAAAGATTATCATTATTAGAACTAATAAAATCATTTTGTGAATTTTGTTTTGTTTTTTTGTAATTTTGATTAGAGTTTATAACTTTTAAATTGGAAAGATGTTTTTTCAAATGTCTTTTAAAGGGCCATTTTAAACAAAATTGCTTTTGGCAATTACCTTGCCCACATATAAATTTACTTTGAGAATACTGCTCTGGGTGAAAAACTTGCAAATGTAATATCAAACTAGAATCACTAGGTACTTTTCTCTTACAATAAAAGCAAACAAAACTAAATTTAGCAATTTCCATTTTCTAACTATAAATTTTAAGGTTATCAAAATTTTAATCCGAAATTTCGTCAGTATTATATGATGTTATATCTGAAATTAATTCGCACACATCAGAAACTGTCTTATCCCACTCAGTTGTAATTTCAAAAAAGAACTTCTGTATAAATAACCAAACACTTTCAGATTCCATAGGGTATTGAAGGTGGAAAACATGAAAAGCTTTAAAGCAGTTTTCAATTGCATTTAAGGGTGAATCAAATCTGTATAGCACTTTATTCATAACCACGTAGTAATGCACTGCATTCAGAAGATCTTCTCCCTCAATAATTACAAATGGCTGCATGTGTAATGACATCTCCCCAAGCTTTTCCTGTCTTCGAGAAATGATGTTAGGAATATCATCTGCAATCTGAAAAAGAAATGCATTAATATTAGAATGGAATAAATCATAATACTAATATCCTCAGCATTCTGAAAAAGAAATGCATTATTAAAATGGAATAAATCATAAAATTAACATTTTAACTTTTTAAGGGATATTGTGAGTAATAAAAGTAAAAAGGGAATATATTTTTAATTTAGTAAAAAGTATAATATAAAACTAAATAATAAAATTACCAGAGCATGAATCATGAAAGCCTCTTGCATGTCACCTTTCGAAGGTTTCCAATTTGTATTCTTTTTGGATGGAAGTGCGACTTTTTTGGGTTTTAGCAGCAGGGGTAATAAATACAGAAGAACAGCATCTTCTCCTATAAAGGGAAATTTTGAAAGAAAAAAATATAGCTGGATTTTACAAATTTGGTTTAAAAAACTTTGGCTATTTAAACAAAAATATCAATCCTCGAAATAACATAAGCAATAACACTGCCTAAATACGTACTGGAAAAATTACCATTACAATTATCAAATCCAACTTTATAACTACATTAACTTCTTACAATTTCCCCTTTTTATATAAATAAATTTCTACTTTATTCAAAATATTCCTTTAACTTAAATGCCAGATATTATCAATTCATTATGTAAATATTAGCACGAGATGTCAGTCACGATTAAAGAAATCAAAACTGTTAAATCCCCATTTTATTATACGAGCCCAATTTCCACTATAATTTAAAAAAATTGTTTGATAAAAGATTCCAACTACAACCTCATCTCTGAATAAAAAAAATGGGATGTCTATTCCTACTAAAAACCGAGTGCCACTGAAGGAGACTTACACCCATTCCTAAAATTATGCCACTAAAAACGACTTGAACCTTTTCTTATAACTTATATTTGAAATGAAAACATTTGCGTACATATATTTGATTTCATAGCTATAAAATAAAAATAATGGTGGAGTGAAAAACCCATTCAAAAATACTATGATAAAATTATTTACACATGTAAATATGACCATTACTTCATACTTAATGATTAATTACTAATTTGAAATACGTAATAACACATGCAGGCATTAATGATAATACAAATAAACAGAAAACTACTAACCTTTTGAACCTTCAGGGTGAATATTTTTCAAAAGGTTGATCCATGTTTTATGTTTGATTCTGTTCATCATTAAGTGTTTAATACTCTCTTTATTCAAATTCCATTTGAGATAAAATTTAGATGATGTTCCAAACATAGTTAAAAATCAATAATTATATCTATAAATATATATATATATATATATATATATATATATTATTATATATATTATATATATTATATAATATATATATAATATATATATATATAATATAATTATATAATATTACGGATATATATATATATGATATATATATATATATATATAATTATTATATATTATTATTATTATTATTATTATTATCCTCGTCTCTCTCACAAGAATGAGGGTAACGGTGCGTTTTGATCGGAAAAGAAAAGTAATAGAAGACAATGACAATCAGTCGACAAGAAACCCAGGCCTTACCGCCACTCCATATCAAAATTAGCGGGAAGATTCCGTCGCGTCAGAAATCTCCTAGAGTTCATGGACGCGACGGATCCTCACTAATACTATGTAAATCGTCAGGTGTAGGGTTCATCCTCTGACCCAGGTGGGCCACAGACGCCCTCACAACTACCCGCATTAATTCTATCAACACCATTCTCTCGCTCTACAAACTCACATTTTCTTCTCCAGGCATTCCTTCACTGCATCCATTTTTCTTTGGTCTACCAGCAGGTCGATTCCCAACACACTCCCCTATATGACATCCGCTTAACAAACGACTATCATCCTTCTTATCCACACTCCACATGACCATACTATCTCAACATACTTCATTTTATTTTTCGTTAATTTACAGCCTTTCTCACACCAAACATATCTCTCATAATAGACGGTCTCATTCCTCTCTTTATCATTATTTTCACACCTAAAACCCCTAAGGTTGATCCATCCTGACACGTTGAAGCTTTTAGAATATATAACTCTATTCAGACCATAGTCTATCTATATAATTAAACAAGGTAACGTAAAATATGCACTCATGTAAAGAGGCTGAGCCGCACTCTAGGACTGTCCTCACATCCACCAGGCGATTTAATTGCACCAGCCACTGTACTACTATTCACAACTTATCGCATACTTACATCTTCTGCATCAACCGTTCCTTTTTCATCCAACATATATATCCTAATATTTAAACTCTCAGACACTGCTCAGCTCTCACATCTAACATAATTTTACACGGAGGACTATCCTCATCAACAAACCATAACCGTTGCTCTTTATCTATGTTAATCAAACATTTCCTTTTACACACCTAAGCCAATCTCTGATATATATTAAAAACTGCTTAATAGATTGCAGATTCTTTCAGCAACACGCAAAAATTACGATCATCTCGCATATAAGTAGCTAGATCCCTCCACTCACACTCTCTTCTCCATTCATTCCTGAGCACATTCCTGCAACCTGCCCTGATCTCTTAGATTCTTTCTATAACCGTCCATCCTATTAGCAATGATAATACCAGGAGACATAAACACATTTCTGGCGTGTCACTGGCTCAGTGATTGAATATTGATAACATCACTTTTGACACATTATATTCTACATTTCTCATCGCGTCACTTCATCATAAAATGTACTTTTATTCCATTCAGAAGCCTACCACCCGGAAACCCATATCAGATTACTACACTTTTTCCCAGTAGGAGACTGTTCCGGTATTAAATTTGCACTAATCACTATTTAACGCTGTTTGCAAAATCGCCATAAAACCTAAATAAAATTTATTATTCGCTTTCGGCCTTATTTTCTCAGTCATTGTTTCAGTGTAAAGATTTGATCCACACATCTCTACCACTCCTAAACTTAATTGTTTTCACAATCAGTCCATCATTCACTCGACGCACTTCTTTCGACTAAAATACCTGCATATATCTTCCCTACAAACTCAATAAACTAATTCCCCTAAATTCCCTGACAGGTTCCTCTTTATTCGTCCTAACCCTTATTTTCAGGGTACAATTACCGCTCTCTCTCCACGATCTCCCTCGCAAGCTAACACCGCTGGAAGCATAGAACGCTTGATTACACAACATTGCTCAAATGCAGTCCAAGGTCAGCTATCTTCGCTGCCGTGAATCTTCGGGATACAATAGTTGCAACAGTAAGTTTATCGGTATAACTGCAGATTTTAACATTGCTTGTCAACGCTGTATCTCACTCTAGAGCCCATTTAGACTTCGTCTTAGCCTGAATAACCCTCGGATGCCCACTGAAAGATATATCCGAGTGCGCAACTTTCTCTAATGGGCACGCCCATATCATAGACGTACATGCTTAGCCTTTCACGGCATCTTTCTATGATCACTGATTTATCAGACTATGGGAGTTACTTGTTGAGGAGTGAGAACGCCATCTCAGGAGTGTCTCAAGTGATTCTCGAGTTGCACGAACCTCCTTCATCATCTCCATTATAGTCGCTAGATCACACGATAATGAAGCACCAGACTATATCCCAATTCTATCTTCGTATTCTAAACCGTTGTCAGGTTCCCTGTATTACTTCATCTTATACCTTCTCGCCGCTTTTCCTTCCAGAAAAGCTTCCTATTCTTTTGTAAGTCCTCATCATCCTCCTTGCAAACTGTTCATTTAACTCTCTTTCTCCTACGTAATGCCTTTTAAGGCATTCTTTTTTCCATCTTATATCATACTTCAAGAACATCATTTTGAAACACATAACATGCATTTTATAGCATTTGCCTATTGAAGCGGTATCGCTTCTTTTTTACTTTCCACGGCACGTCTACAATCTCTTACAGATCTCCTATATTTAGCACATCCACAGTACTAAGTGTGTTCCTTTTCATCTGCTAACGAACTGCTTCGTGTCATTTTGTTCCCATATTTGTCAGTTTCTTCAACTTGTTCCAATTTCTGTAGAGTCCTGATATTACTTGCGATGTTCTAGATTACGGTGATGATTATTACAGCTGGGTGGATGTGGTTACAAATATTATAAGACTATCTTCACTCCTTAAATTCTTATCCGGTACAGGCCGCTCACTTCTTCCGTATTTGGCAACCATCCTAGCATTCACTCTCAGACGCAGCGTCAGGACTCTATTAGAATGTTGCGATAGAACTATATAGATATGATCGGATCACATGGCCATGTTCTAATACCCTCTAAACTAAGTTGATTAACATCACATGATCACGGCCCGAGCATCGCATTTTTCGAAAAAATCTCTTCTATTACCATAGCTCAAAATATTATTACTATAAGTCTCATGTCTATGCGGGCATAACGTTGGTGCAGTACATAGCGTTATATTCTTATATGTTAGATAGATACGATTTATAGTAGCTATGAGTATTGAATCTAAATAGCTACGTACTAAGCGTGCTAAGGATAGTTAAATATGTATCTGATATATGAACCGCATAGGTAATACCTTAGGAGGAATATATATAAAGTATAAGTATATAGATATATATAGTATATAAAGTTTATCTAGCTATACTCATTACTATATAAGGTATTATAATCTTACTTCCTTACCCTCCTGACCCCCCTCAATGGGAGCCACACCGCCTCCAGAAAGCCGGCCGCATCCTTTGGGCGTTTCCACAGGTCTTCAACAGATGTGATAGAAAAGCAGTTCGGGGGGCGTCGAGAGCTGGGCAATTTAGAAGGAGGTTCTTTACTGTATCTGGGTGGTTATGGCATCTAGTACATGTGGGGGAAGTGACGTTATCTAGTTTAAATTTAAATTTATAATGTAATAGTTTTGGGTGGTGTCCTGATCTGCACCTAGCGAGATTAACTTGGTCTCTTCTGGATAGTGAGTTTTCAGCAGGAGAAATTTTTGGTGGTTGGGATTTTAAAATTTTGTTGTTAGGGCGATTTTGTAGCTGAATGCTAGTGAGATGGGTATGTATATGAGAGAGCCAAGTTTTGTTGGGGGAGGGGGGGGAATGATGTTATATATGTCATTATAGAGTTTGGAGGGTGAGGAGGGAGGGAGTTTTAATCTGTGACGGATGGGGTTGTTGAATATTTGGTGACAAGGGTGGGATGGGTTTAAGGTTTTCTGGTAAAATTGTGTTCCTACCATCTCTAAGTGGGAAGTGATAGGGAGAATTTTGGTTTCGTTCTGTAGATGGTGGATGGGGGTTGTTTTGGTACAACCAGTAATTATTCTAAGGGCGGTGTTTTAATTTTTTTTTAATTTTTTTTATGTTGGCTTTTGTTATTGCTGGGAACCATCCAGGGGAAGCATAGTTTAATGTTGTTCTGTGAAGTTGTTTGTTTATATGTGGTGATAAGTGTGTGTTTTCTGTCGCTAAAATCATGTTGGGAAAGTGTTCGGAGAGTGTTTAGTTTACGTATGGTGGAAGATGTAATTTGTTCCATATGTGGGGTGAATGTCAGATGTGTCTCATATGTAAGGCCTAAAATTTTTGGAGTTTTATTAAGTGGAAGGGGGGTGTTATTTAGAAGAGCTATAGGGTGTAGTGAGGATTGGGAACGGTCTGTGGTAAGCAGGGCTGCGGAGTCCGTAATAAATTATTGACTCCGCGACTTCCGACTCCTTATTCAAATTTGGATTTTCAACTCTGATGCCGTAGTCTACATCTAACAAATTGTTAGGACTCCGCTCAAGCTGCTTCTAAGAATAGAATTTTTTTTTTTTTTTCGTGTCATTCACTTCAACAAAAAATTTCGACTCCGACTAAAGCAGTCAAATTCAAAAGCAACAGTGCTTGTTTTTAGCTCTGCTGTCTCGCGTAGTCGCAGAAATGAACATAAACATTTTTTTTGTATTCAGTCCGCTGATCCTGATAAATGACTATATAACGGTAAATGACTATAGAACTACCTAAAAATGTAGCCATACCATCTCTTCTGACTTTTTCAGCAATTTGAAATTTCTGAAAAGTTGTGCGAAGCTTTTTCTGACCTCATAAAACGTCATTTTCGAGTGATTTTCTGTGTGTGTGTCTGTAGTCCTTGTTTTGGCATTTTCATATTTCAGAAATACTTTTTTTTCCTTTGGGTTATATAGAATATCTAAACATTTTTTGCGAAATTACTTCAAACTTGAATATTTTGCATAGAAATGGTTCATTGCGCAATGTCAAGAATTAGTTTTTGGTTTTTTTTAAAATTGTGCTCATGGATGTTTAAAGAACTACAAAAAAAAACAAAAGTAGGTTGTTTTGTTGAATTCTGACATTGCTGAGCACAATTTTCAAAATATCAAAAAACTAATTCTGCATTTTGAAGGTAATGGGACCCATCTATGCATATTATCAACGTTGAATATATCTTTCAAAAAATGTAGAATTGATATAAGAAAAATTCACGAAAAATGGTTCTGAAAAAATGAAAATGCCAAACCAATGACTACAGACACCTAAAGAAAAACACGAAAATGATGTTTTAGAGATCAAAAAAAGATGTGGTTTGCTCTTTTTCCCCATCAAAATTGTTGAAAATTAAGAATTTATGATCTTTTTGTTACATGGGGGCTAAAAAATGGGGCCAAAATTCAATTTGGATCATTCCCTTTCAACTATTTTTTTTTCGCTCCTTGCTTTTGAGAATAAAAAAAATACCACAAAGATCAACAATCTCCAAATGGCTATACGGTACAAAGTACGTAAAACAAAGATGCAGGAGCAAAACATCAACACAATATATTGTCAGTTTGGAAAAAACGATTGGTATAACGTAATTATTAATGTCTAATTTATAACAGTCACTAATAAAATCTAAACAGTTTAATACTTTGTTTCAAGTGTACTTAGAAAGTTTAAAATCATTACTTAATATGAATTATAATAATAATAGATGATAAGATAATGATAATGAATATGATAATGATATAATTAAATAATAATAAATAATAATAATGAATAATAATAATATAATCATAATAAACTTCTAAACTTCACTTTGAAGATGTTAAAAATAAAACTGGCATTCCTAGATGTTTTAATTTGTTTTACTAAATGGTAGAGCCCGGAAGAGAAGTAATGTTTAAATGTACGGTAAATTTTAAGACAATATTATAATTAACAGAACACTTAATAATTATGTAACTATATAATTATTTAAAAACCTAATCCACAGAGCCTTAAAATAACTTCAAGTGACGACGTCTTTAACAAAGAGGTGATAATGAATAACGAAAACTTATTAATAAGGTACCGGCTCATTTAAATTAGAAAAAAGTAAATAGAGAACTATAAATAACATTTTAACTGCAAACAAAAATTCACTGACATGGAAAGCAAATAGCTTTCTTATTTTAAAATTCATTAAAATTTGACCAACGTTTCTAGAGACGAACATAAAATTTAACAATAAATTGCAAGGGAACATGTTAAGTCTGAAAAGAAGCTATTACATCGCCGAGACGAGTTGTCGCCTCATACTTAGTACCGTGGTCATTAGTTTACGGGAGGTTACAAATAAGTTTGTTGTAATATCAATTTAATTGCAGAAGAAGTAGGGATGAACTTCCTCTTATGTTGGATACAAACTACACGATTAAGAAACACGAATAAGCACATGTGGTGTTTCTTGCGTCCCGATGGCTCAATACTTTTATGTTTCGTGCATACTGGATATTTAATGCTTTTTCCTGTCCCCTCATTTTTCATGGCTTCCTGTCTATGCGCTTAGGCATCTGTCTCCTGTGTAAGCGTGTGGTAGTTGGTTGGAGTCGACCAACAATTACTTACTCCACAAAGACAGTGGCAGGAACGTATGTGTATGTGATACATCCAGAGGATTAAAACTGCAAGTATAGGGCTAGATTAGGATAAACTGGTGATGAAACTAAGAAATGGAGTGGGTTTGGCCAACACGAATTAACCGGCTATCCTACATAAGTGGTTCAAAGCTCGCCTGCATTAGCACATCAACTCACACATGAACATGTACAAATTGTTCAATAAACAAGCCAACCTATTGTCCAATTTTGCACTGTTTTTCACATCATCTTCCACATTTTTAGGTTGTATATGAAACAAAGCTACTACACTTAAGATTGGTATTGTTTCCTGGTCTTTATTCAGGTACGTCCATATAAACGACTTCCTTAATATTAGCGGTCTCATCATTACACGTATGACATTTTCATTTTCGTCTTAACTCAACCTACAGTTTTACATTCTCTGTCATAACCATTGAGATACTTTTGATATCTCGTTTTACCTAGGATATTTAACCGGATCTGTTGTAGTGGTGTGCATGTCCAGATGGAGGTAACAGTGTGTTGTGTAACTGAATGTAATAAAGTTTAAAATAGAAATAAAAGTAAAATAATATATCATATGATATATTATATATATTATATATATAATATATATATATATTAATATATATATATATATTTCTATATTACTAAATATATAATATATATATAATATAGTATATATATAATAAATATATATACTAACTGAACTAGAATACATGTCATTTGGTGTTTTGTCTAATATGGCCAATCAAGAAAAGTACTATGTATTGTAGCTTCCTCTTTAAGGTGGATATCAGATATTCTCTTATCTGAAGTTTCATTCCACAATTTTTCTACTTGTTCCCAAGGTTCTTTGTTAAACCTAAGCCACTGCTGCTTTTCAAAAAATTCTTCCTCTGATAAGGATTCACCTAAAATTTTTGCAAAAGCTGTTATAATTTTCAAATTGATTATTTTAATGCTTTATCATAGATGACTACTTATCTGTGTAATAATGTATTAAAGTTCAAAAAATTTGGTTAACACTACAACATAAGACTTCATATTTTACCTTCATGCAATAAAATACTGGTTTTAGATTTTTTAGCCACACTCTTAGAAATATGCTGAGAATGTAAGCCCAGTTTTCGAAACTTTCTTCTCATATTTCTGTATCTCTCGATGAGCTTTCCTTTGGCTCTCTTTTGTTGTTTGCCATCCGTTTGAGGAGGAAAAAGTAGTGAAGTGAATCCTAGTTTGGAAATAGTTTCGGAACATTTCCATAAAACTGTCATCACTTGTTTACAATCTGAATTTAATATAATGCTATATATATTAGTATATTATATAGGTATATATACATAGTAGAGTTGTTATAGATAGATAGATTATATTATATATAATATATATATACTATTTGATATTATATATACATACTATATATATATATATACGGTATAGTGTATAATATATATATATATAATATATATATATATATATATATATATATGATCTAATATAGTATATATTATATATAATATAGTATTATATATATTATGGTGACTATATATATACTATGAAGAGAAATAAAGTGTCAGGCCCCACTGCTTTTATTGGATAATAGTGACACATAGGTTGGAAAACATCTCTAGGGACGACACCTATCTTTAAGAATCAAAAATTCATTCATGGGCTATTGAAATTTTACTCTGGAGTTTAATTTGTGATTAAAATCAAAACTGATCTGCTCGTGAAGTGGTAAGATTCAGCCAAAATTTTGTTCAGTATGTCAGGATATCCCAGACCAAAGAGTGGGAAAGTTTTACAAACTTCCTTTTGTTCTCAAGATTTTTATCCAGATCCTAGCTGAGTCCAATTATAAAAATGTAAAAAAAAAATAAAAATATTTTCATAAAAATCAGTAAATGGTGTTTTTCTCTAACAATTAATATGTTAACCAACGACCCAATATCTCAAGAAACTCTCCCAGCATTCTACAGCTTGTCCAATTTAAAGTAAAGTAAAATAAAATATTTAAAAATATTGAAGTATAAAAACATATTCACCACCATATCTAAATACTATAACTAAAACATGCCAACCCTACCACAAGCACTCAACAAAATAGCTGCTACTTATGCAGTTCAACCACAATTTTAAAAGAAAGCCACATTGACTGTCATAACATACTATGCTATCCCCATAAGGGTGTCCAACAAATAAGCAAAAACATGCAATATAAAGGCCTTTTTAGCTCACCAAATTTTTCTTTTTTTTAAAATTCATATCATATTCCTCTTGATTATTTCCACAGATTGTTACTAGCTAAAATTCCGATGAGGATTTGAATCCAGCCCTCGTACATCTATGTGTGTGTAAATATATATATTATAAATCTATATATATATATATGTATATATATTATATATGATATGTATATATTAATAATATATTTATATATATCTATATTATATAGATATAATATATATATATTACATATAGTATATATATTTTATAATACTCTAAATTTTATATTATATTTAAGTTATATATAAGGAGGCTTGAGCTCGCGACTCTCATACAGAGGAAGCTGTTCAAAATCTGTGCCGCGTAAGCAGTTGGGTTTTTATGCTACTGGGGTCGAGGAGTTAAAACTTGATCTTCTTACACGTTGGTGGGCGCTGTTTGGGATAGGCGGGCTTAAATTCGATTTCCATAGTCCGGCCGTGTCACCCTCTGAATCGGGGAATAAGCACGTTAAGGTAAGCTTTTTTATATATATACTAATAATATATATATAGATACAGCGTATTATTATATTATATTATATTATTATATATTATATAGCTATATACTATATTATTATAATATAAATATACTAGCTATATATATATATACATATAATTATAGAATATATAATATATAGATATATTATAATATATATTTATAGATATATTAGCGTTATAATTGGAATTTTCTACTCCAAAAATTTAATTTTCACGACAAGCATACATTATAACAAAGGTTATATATCTATAGTTGCTCACTGCTAATGCCAAGCTCTACAATGTTAATTAGCTTTTATGGAATTTAGATATTCACAGCATTTCTTAAACTGTTTATCTGACCTTATAAATATAATTAAGTCTTTAAAATTTTATGTTGCTATTAACTTATGAATCAGTTTATTTAATTAGAAAACAAAACTTACTCCCCAATACAATAGTCCTGTTCAATGCAATAGTCAACCAAAATTTCAACAACATCATCTCTATGAGCTTTTTCAAGTTGTTTATGTATTTCATAATTTCTCTTTCATTTTAATTCTTAAATTTATATTAACTATCAAAATTTGCAATTTTGTATATTTTTATAATTTGTATAAGTTCTATATATACTGCGGGGATATCTAATATATAAGGGGATAGTAGTAATATATGTAATATACTATATTTATTAAATGTCGTATCTAACAGCATATATAATATAATACTATATGTGATATACTAATAGTAGATTAGTATACTATATAATATACGTCTAGGTAATATATTGAGTCTAGATGACGGTGGTAACTATATAGTGTGGGTTAACCTTTACTTTATTGAATTGAATGAATTGGATAAGATGCCTTCCGTGTAGAAGAGCCATCAGTATCAAGACTATCATCAAGCTTTCTCTTCTCTGAAATATTTCTCTGTGGTTCATTATTTTGTAGTTTCCCAGGTTTTTCTAGATCAACCTCCTAGAATATAGACAATAACTACATCATCAAATGTTGCTACTCTTATTTATGATTTGCTTTAAAATTCAAATAATGATCTTGCAGATTAAATATATATATTAATATATGTTATATTTATATATATATATATTATATATAATCTAGTATTAATATATAATTATAATATATATATACGTACGTATATAAATTATATATATATAATATATTATATATATATATTAACTATAATATATATATATATATATATATATATATATATATATATATTCTATTTATAATAATATTATATGATTATTATTATACTATTATATTTATATATCCTATAGTATTATATCAGGGGGAAGCTTGGTGACAGGTTGCACAAGGAAGAAATAGTCACCTTTCTCTATTAATCGGATAAGTACAAAAGGTTTCAGAGAGAGTTAATTGGGGAGGATATCACCTTTTTATTGAACATAATTTTTTGGTATACCAACACTTTGTCAAATTCAAAAATTTTAAAATTGACAAAATTTTGGAAATTTGAATTTTTGCTAATTGTTGGGTATAGACGAGAAAGTTTATTTCTGAATAAAAAAGGTGTAGTCCTCACAATTAATACATGCCTGAAACTGTCGCACTGATAGGATCATAGTAAAAAAGTTATAGTAATTTTTCATTGCCCAAGTCATTGCCAGCACCATAATAATATATATATATGAATTATGTAGATATAATATATATATATAATATAATAATATATATATATATATATATATATTATAATATATATATAATATAATATATATACGCTAATATTATTCTTATAATATATATTATAATATTATATATTAGTTATTTAGACTTATAATATACTATATTATAGTTAGTATATAATAATATATATACTATATATATAGTATATATATATATTAGTTATCATAATATGATTATATTATATATAATATGATATATATATATAGATATTATTTTAATATAGTAACTATATATATATAATATATATATATATAAGTAATATAGTATAGTATAATATATTATAATTTATATATATATATATATATATACTATATAGATACTACTCTTCTTGATTAGGTATTCCAAATGCTGTTGAGAAGTTTCATGCGAAGACCAAGTGGCTTAGGAATTAATTCAGCTGCAACATCTGGTGTAATATTTATCAATGTGTCCAAATCAAATTTCTCTTCTATGAAATAAATTACAATACTTATTAAATTATTAATAATTAATTTCAAATTGGGTTCATTGGTTTTGAAAATGATAAAAATAGTGTAAATACAAATAACTCAATGTCACATTAATAGACATTTAAGCAGTAATCTTCATTACAAAATACAACATAATCAAACAAACACATACTGTACAACATTCAATTAAAAGGTTCTTAAACTGCAATCAATTGCATATTACAAAAGCATATATCTAATTCTTAGGTAATTGAATTTATCTCACACAATTTTTGAAATTGAATTTCTGAATTTCGAAATTTGAAGGGGCAAGTTTTACAGCCATTTATTTCTTTATTTTTCTGTAAAATTAACTTTTATTTTTTTATGAATAGTATATATGGTAATATAATTATATATAGCTATATATATATATATGTTATATATATGTGATATAATATAGTATAATATGGTAATATATATATATATATAATATATATATATATATATATTATATATATACTATATAATATTTTCATTATATATATAATATAATATTATATAATATATTAATTTATATAGTATATAATATATAATACTATATAGAAATAGAATATATATAGTATATAGTATATCTATATATATACTACTATTTTTTTTTTTTTTTTTACAACTAGACTTCAAAATTATTTATATAGCAAAAGTTATGACCCCTATAATTTTCTAAATAATCTGCCCTGTTTTACCAGGTTCCTGCTTTTGCTTTCATTTTTCCCTTTTCTTTTACTTTATTCAATAAAAAAATTACAAAACAAAGGATCTCTCTCACAT
>JABUQX010091016.1:0-31645 GCA_015478945.1 Trachelipus rathkii
AAGAGATAATTAAGACTCCTGATAAACCCATCCACCAACATGTAGGTACGGTGCAGTTACCGCTGATAAGTAGAGTTGAAATCTATTGAAGTGCTATTTGACTATGATCTATTGATTAAGGTCAAATTTTTTACTAACATTGTAACGTTTTACATACCTGATATCAGTAAATCAGTAAATACAGAAGACTCTACCACCTCCAGCCTCTATCACTTGCTGTTCATAGACCTAGTGAATCATTGATCTATTGATTCAAGGGGGGCATATTCCGAGTATCATTTTTGGATAAACATAAACATAAATCCATGTTCTTTATACAAATAGATCAGATGTCACACAGTGATATGTTGACGTAACAAAGTTTTCACATATAATAAGGCTGCGTAGATATACTATAGTATAATAAGACAACAACTGAACTTATGAATATAATACACAACGACAAACTGCAACAGCATTAACAAAGTTCACACTTAAAAAAGCAGTAAAGTAATAACATAGCATACAAGACGTAAGCCTAGTTGATAGTTGTCGCTTTGGTGTTGAAATTCGTAGTGTACTTGGTTTTTCGTGTTTAGATTTTAGTTAGAATCTATCGATTCTAATAAAATTAATATTAACTATTTTTATTATAGTTTTTAAAGATTCTTTTAAGTTTTAATTCTAAATTTTCCATTGTTTCAGACTTAACACACTTTCTTTGTTTTGTGGTAGGGTTTAAATGTTTATTTTTATGTGAATTGAACTTTTACCACTCCTGGATCTTAAGACTAGTTTCTTAATAATTTAAATTTTCTTAAGGTTTCTCTTTAAACATTATTATAAAACGTTTAATATGATTCATTTTTTAATTATTATCTTTAATTAATATTGGATAACGTAAAAGTTTATTTTTAGGTTTTAACTAAATATCCCAATTTTACATTTACTTGAATACTTTTATTTTTTTATTTTCTTACATTAGATTTATTCTTATCTGTTAATACAGAAGGAACGACTTCTGACATTGTGTCGTCGGTTGTGAGTTGAAGTGTTCAGGTGTCTCTCGATGTGATGTGGTTTTACTTTTATGTGGAGTGACTGTATATACCGTAGACACATTTTAAACTCATTAATCTGTGAACATATTATTAAAATTTTTTTGTTTCTTTATTGACACATCTTTAATGTATTAAAGATTTTAATGTATATTTAGTTTAACTAAATATCCCAAGTTTCCCATCACCTCAGCTTAAGCTACTTTTATTATTGTTTTTCTAAACACCTTAGTTAGTTATACTGTTAGTGAACAATCGCTTGTGTGTGTTGTGTGTTGGTGTGTGTATGTGTGTCGCTGTGTGAGTACGTATATGTGGATTGAGTAAACGTGTAAATTTTTTAAACTATAGATCTGTGTGCGTTTGTTTTGGACGGCTCTGATGAAGTGACGGTGAAGTAGCTGTGGTTGCCGCAAGGCGGGTTTTCTATTGACTTTGCTAACGTTCGACAGGCCTGCGTGCTTCAATCACTAATCTGTGAATATCACGGTCTCTAACTCTCAACCACTAACATTATTATTCTGTCTAGACCCAGCTGCCTAGGATTTTTTTTCCAAATAAAACTTAAATATTCTATGTTATACACCATATATAGTTCCGACTAAATGGTGGAGTCAGTGCCTATATAACATAAACACTCCTGTAACAGCTCGATGAACTTGAATTCCTAATTCTCGATTCTGTGGTAAAATATCTATTGATATAGTCGTGACACGTATCTAAGTGAGATAGTGTGCACGAGTCAGATTATCAATTGTCGTTATATGCTAGATCGGCTCCCTAGAGAGGAGAATCTTTATATTTTCACTAAATATTTTGTTTGAGACTATTCGATAACTTCTCAATGATGAGACGCTTACTTCTTGCATCAAATGCTGAGAGTCCACTCCATTTACGAGAGACGAGAATTCAAGCGTAAGCAATAGCCGGGTCAAAACTGTGCATCCAGTTGCCGCAACTATATACCAGCGGTAAACAAACATTCAGTAATTGAGATCAACCGTAAAATCGGTGCGCAGCCATCATAGATGACTTTATTAAAGTATAGCTCTAACCTCGCATATTTGGCTCAGGACGGATCGTACGACTAACAAAATTCATGTGATGAGGAACGTCGTATGAACACTTGGACTATGAGTCGTCGTTTCATCTAATCATATGGATTAATCCGTTCCTCACGGAAAGGTGATAAGTTGTTTAAATATGAGGATGGTATATCGTAGGAAGCTCATGTACTACTTAATGTGAATGTCATACGACAGTACATATCTACTTTGTTAGCGTATAGGTAACACTTTGCTCGTTCCAGCAGTCATGTACTAAACGCGTATTCATCAGTAAGCAACATAAATTCTGTACTTTAATCGGGCTACTTAAGGCGTCTGCGAATTAATGCGTTGTTTTATTGGCTAAGAACTACTTCTTGTGATATATGAACCTGCTTAACTTAGATCGCGGCAAGTCTTCGGTCCACGCTGTAAAAGGGGCCGTAATCATCGATGGATGAGCCAGTTCGATTCCCACTTCATAAATAAATCTTTGTTCTCCAAACATCCATGTTTGAGAGTCTCTACTCGCTGCCATAAGTGAGAGAGTACATAGCCTAATAAAACTAAGCAAGAGTTATGCTATCCAGGGCTGCAATGACAAGTTAACACTGATATTCATGCTCTGCGTCATTTCCGGTCTATCCTACTATAATCCATCGGGCTACTGCAATTTCTTGCTGCTCTATGAATCGTATGGCAGACTGAGGAATACAATAAGACAGGCTACGCCTTTCACTAAAAGAAGTCGACAACCTGCTTGGTTTCCCAACAAGAAAAAAAATCCCCCCTTGCCCCCCCCCCCCTTTTTACCAAAAACCATCTCTAACAACTTTTATAAATCTGCTTTCCTCCCCTTATTCCGCTCTGACGGTTCTGTTGTCTACACATCCTTCTGAAAAGGCAATTTCGGCCCTCTTTTTGTTTCTCATCTAATTCATAGCTCTGGACATTCTGGCATCCCTCTCTATGACCTTCTCATCTCAGGTTCCCATGTCTTGCTGTGATTACACATAATCCGTGGTACAATGGATCCTGAGATCTAGCTGAACGTCAGGAAGGAGACGCAGTGGCTCCGGATGAGCATTCCTACCCCGTGTTTGAGGGAGGTTGCTTCTGAGACTGGCGCTTCCTTCTGTTCACATATCTCTATGTCTATGAGCTAATAAACTTTGTCCCTCAGTGCTGGACACGCGCACATGTCAACCGGATTCCTCTGGGAATTAAAGTAGCCGCTCTGATCTTCTAGACTATCGCCCTAATAGCTCTCACTTGTATTCTTATCTAACTCTTGAAACTCTTCTTAACATCTCATTTCCATGGATTTCAATCTGCGTCTCATTACCTCTTTCAATCATCATGATGGCTTTCCGTCGCACGAGTCAACTGTGAATAACTTTTCCTATTTAACTGATTTATGGTCTTCTGCCCTAGGGACTATGGAGTCTTGCGTGGTGGCGCTTTGACATACTCCAAAGTCTCAGTTGACCAGGTTTGCACCGTCACTGGCTCTCTAAAGTCCTTCCTATCAGTAGAATCCACTCCTTCTCTTTTGCTTACCTTGTCTAGTTTTACTATCATTCCGTCCTCTATTATCTCAGCTACTCGTGATGAACGACCCTTCTCTTCTAGTTCTGTTGAATTGTGGTGTTGGGCCGCAATGTGTCGTTCTATTCTTCCAACTTATTCCTACTTGTTACTAATTTCAGTCAACGTATGCTCCATATTAACTTATGTCGAAGCATGTGGGTCATCATTAGTGATATGCGCATGATCTCAACTCTTCTCTACCTTTCACTACTCACTCAAATCTAGCTCCCTTTGGCTTCTAGAGTTGGCCTCTCGTCTTCAGCTTTCCGAGTTTATAAGTATCCTTAGTCGATTCCTCGTACGCGAATATTATATTCCCAGTGTGTCACAGCAACCTTGTAAAAATTCCAACTCTTTAAAAAACTCAAATTCTCTACACTCACTCTCAAGACACTCAACTTTCTATTTCTTCGACGGCTACTAACGTCTCTCTCTGGAATAAATAAACATCTTGTCTTAAACATAAACAATAAATGTCTTGGAAACCTCATAATTCAATGATTGCTAAGGTGGCCTCAAAGAAACTGGGAGTTCTGTTCAGGTGCGGGGAATTTTTTTCCTCTGACACAGCTGCTCCAGTTATATAAGGGCCTTGAAGATCTCGCCCTGTATAGTACTGTACTATCATTTGAGGGGGGCTGTCACCGGCTCCACTTCTTAATTAGAAGGTTGCAGGATCATAGGAAGATAAAAGACAAATGAAACTGTCACGCATTACTTTCTAAACCTTCTTGACCTCTACTCTGCGACGATGACGTATGGCGCACTATCATCTTTTATAGTACTTATTACATGCGGTATTCAATGCTTCAGTCTGGAGTTGGCCGCGATTTCATTCCCATATGCGTCGCCCTCTGGCAATACAGATGGAGGTGCCTATGCGCTCGCATGAATTATTGAACGTGATATTAGATTAAACCCCACGCTTGTCGTTGTGGCCTTGAGTCAGAGGAGTTGATTCCGTGTAATCTTTCTGTCCAGCTACTTCTGTAACTGATTATCACATCTTCCTTCTTTTCGTTTTTTTCACACTATTATATTTAGATCTTCCTCTCTTAAAGCCCACGTCTGTGACTTCACTATTAGAGATTTATGATCCTTTAGACGGCTGGGATCTGGTGAAGTTAGTTTATTCCTTGTTAATTTATTTATACGTCATTGCCTTGCAGTACTCTCTATGGAAAAGACGGAGCTCGATAGGATGGCGCCGTATTTGGTTAACTTCGTAAAAAAATGTATAAAGTGTAAGAAATAAAAAAAGAAAAAATAAAAACTGTTAACTATATGAACTGTGTAAATTAACTGTTAATCATAATGTTAACATAAAGACTGTTTACATGTAGACATCTTCTTATTGCTATAGGTATTACAGCAGGTAGAGGTGCTTCAGGAGGAGTTGGCCGCCGATCGTCTGATAATTCCGACCAGCTCCTTGCGGTATCGCCTCGACATAATAAGGGGTGCGCGATGCTTGCTACAGCATGATGAATTTATTGTCGTGAGTAATGAGAAAACCCAGAATACTGTTCGTTTCGTTGTGCCTAAGGATTTCTTCTTTCTTCTCAGCTTAACACTTCTGTTGTGGAAACTCTTGCCTTTCTTCTGTTTGTGCACAATACATTTATATAAATTAATCTCCTTCTTCTAACAGCCAACGATCTGAGCGCTCTACGCTGATGAGATTGCTTTTATGCTTGGGATTGGAGTGGGGGTTGTTCCTTGTTTTATTTTCTGCCCCTTCTTGAAAAGGCGTCTGAAGCCTCTTAAGATATGAGACCAGCAAATACCAAAAAAAAAAAAAAAAATAAATATATACACAAATAAAGATAAAAAAAATCTCTATTCACACTTTTTAATGCATATCTTTAACATAACATGTTATTTAGTTAACATGGTAATGAATTTACAAAATGTTAATCACAAAAGCAATATTGGTATAATATTATATCCCTCTGAATCAATCAGTATAACTCTAACGTAATAAGGTTTCCACATCAAAAAAGCTAACACGTAACATGAACTAAGAAGTAATGTACAAATAGACAAACCTAACACAACTTACATCACGAATAAACTGTAACATTAACAAATGTCCAAATAACACCTAGTAAAGGCAACTAACCACTGCATGCAAAAACGTAAACCTATTCTTCAACTTTTATCCAAGGATATCTCACCATATTAACGTTAATCTACACGACAAGCAAATTTAGCAATAAAAACAAATTCTTTATCTACTGATCAACGAATTACTCTAACGTAACAAGGTTTCCACATCAATGATATATATATATATATGATTTGTAATATTAACAAGCAAATAATACTTTCATATTTAGACATAATATGAACATAATCATCAATATTTCCTAATGGGTAAAAGAAACAACGTAAATTTTACCTCCTGTAAATGCTAAACATGAACAAGTAACATACTAAACACAAACAACCAGATGAAGTAACGATAAACAGCTATCATTAACAAACTTAGTCAATAAGCTAACAAAGGGAAAGTAAAACAAGTTTCATTTTATAACTATAATTTTTCTATTGAAACAACGTTTTTATCATACAGTAAAAAGCATATAAATAGCATAAAAACCATGTTTATTTTAATATATTAATTCATCTAATCAGAGAACATAGATTCAAGTTGGGTAAGTTCTATATATCTCTCTAAAAATTCAACACCCTTTGAAAGGAAGTAACTATAAATGCCTTCATCAGCACTAACAATTTTTCAGCATATTTTGATTCAGCAGCACTACATTCTCTCATACAAAAGCAGAAGTAAATTCATCCAAGTGAAATTTTACACATGTTTTTGTATGTATACACAAACGGAAACACATGTTTTTGGTGTATACACAATAGAAGAGAAACTGCAACATGTTTTATCACCATATGTATGTCAATCGTTAAGATGCGATGTAATTCGTTTTTATTTTAAGCATGCTTTAATATTTTCAGATGTTGAACTGTGAACTATAACGATGTTTGAAGTCCACAATCGATGGGATTTCCTAGTATTGGTACATTCAATGTTTTATATCGTCACGGCGACGAAAACACAACGTCTATTCTATTAAACCTCTCACACTATCTCTTCCGATATATTTCACTGCTAGTCGATATACCAGATGACACACATTTATCCTTTATCCATCCTGCTGCAATATGATGATCTTGAATAGAACTCTTTCACACAATGAATAAAGGTCTATTATATGCACCTCCTGATGGAATACAAGCAATGTATAGGTATCCATTCGGTTTACGATTAAATATAATGACACATCGTGGAATAACGAAGCTCCTCGGAAAATATCAACAACAGGTAGAGCTGCGGATATGCCATCGTCAAGCACAGGCGAAAAATGTCCTACCTGACGGAAATAGTATGCGTAAACAAACCTTAAATGTAAGAGATTCTTTCTTTCACCAATCAGAAGAAAGTAACAAAATATCGATGTATCAGTATCATATCAACTCAAAAGTATATATTCTCGTATACAACAACCACAACAACAACAAAAAAAAAACAACAACAACACAACAAAAACAACAAATAACAACAAAAACGCAAACAACGTAAGTTGAACATCAAAAACAACAACGTCAATGACGACGAGAAATATCAGAAATAATTCTTTATATAGCTAATCAATCGATATATTCTAAGTAAAGTGTTTCACATTATAAATAAACAATAGCATACCAGAACTAGAATATATGACATGGCAAAACTAGACACACTACGATGGCACGATAAACTATCACTAACAAACCTGCCTTAAACATTAAAACTACATAACATGCATACAAAACGTACTATCACACTTCAAGCATATCTCACATACAATGTTATTTTACATTAAATCGTAATATTTAACAAAAATTTAGCATAACCATGCTAAGCATCATTCTGACACAATATATTGTATGTACAAGTTTTTAACATCACTTCGTAATATTAACAAATCATACATAACCTCGTCTAACTTCATAATCCCAAACCGATTATGCTAACATAAGAGTTTTACCAATACATAAAAATAAAAAAATTAATCTTATAACATAAAAATAGTTCTTTGAATAAAAAATTTTCAGAACGTATAATTTACTGATTTTAAAGAGTAAGTCATAATCAGTAATCAACCACATTCTGTCCCACATAACCTGATTATGGTATTGATTCAGGTCATATTAGAGTATAATTTTGGATTCACAACAGGTAAAGACGTATTTTCTAACAAAATCCCTTAACAATGACCAATCTATCAAATATACCAGCATTCTCGAACTAAGAATTGACACTATCTTCATCAAAGTCTTGCATATCAATTATAACATCTATTTGAACTATGAATAAACGTAGACATTAACAAAATTCTCGGCAAACCTGCTTAATCAACAAAAACTAACCAGACTCATTTTTAAACATTCGTCATTAACACAGTAATATTTACAAACTACAATTTCTTAACAATTCAGTGTTAATTTCACCCTGTGATAGTAATATTTAAAATAACGTACTAATTACGGAATAAACAGTCTTTACCAATATATCTAAAGCATAAAACTACCCGAAGAAAACAGGGGATGCGCCCTTGAAAGGGTGTGAATCTGAGAGGGGGATCACCACCGAAGGGGTGTAAGCGGGCATTACCATCCTCCGAAGGAAGGGGTAAGGCTCAGCCCTGGGCTGAGCTCAAAGCCCGCTTACAACCTTCTGTGTATAAGCCCTCTCAAGATTCACACTTTCAAGGGCGCATCCCCCTGAGTTTTCTCTCGGGGGTGGTGTATTGCTTTAGATACTCTTGGTTAATGAAACCTGTATTCGTAAGTTAGTACGTACGTTAAATATTATATACAGGATGAAATTAACTGATTTGTAAGAGAATGATCGTTTTGTAAGAATACTGTGTTTACCTTGACGATGATGTTTAGAAACGTGAGTCTAGGTTAAGTTTTTGTGAGTAATGTCGGTTGCCGAGAATTTTGTAATGTCTATTTTATTCATATTCAAATGATGTTTAACTCGAGACGTGAGACACTTGTTGATGAGATAGTGTCATTTCTTAGTTCGAGATGCTGGTATACTTTGATAGATTTCAACTTTGTTAAGGGATTTGTAGATAAACTCTTTACCTGTGCTGATCCAAATGATACTCGAAATATTACCTGATTCAATGTCATAGATCATAGACGGTGGTGGATTGGGACTGCAGGAATGTGGTTTGATTTCCTGATTTACTGATTACTGCTTAAATCATAAACTAACAATTTACTGTTATATTTAATTCAAAGAACTTATTTTATGTATGTCATATAAAAATTTATTTTTTGTTATTTTTTGGTTAAAAACTTTGTTATTTTGATTATTCGTTGGATTTGATATTATAGACAGTTAATGATAATTTTTTGTTAATATTACGATTGAATGTAAAAACTTGTTAATTACCATATATTGTTTCAGTATCATGTTAGACATGTTATGCTAATTTTGTTAAAATATACGATGTTTAATGTAAAATAACATTGATATGTTAGAGATATGCTTGAAAAAGTGTAATGGTTACGTTTGGTATGCAGTGTTAGAGTTTACTGTTGTAAGCGCAGAGTTTGTTAATGTTGATAGTTTAATTCGTGCCTAAGGTGTGTCAGGTTTGCATTGTACAATATATTCTTAGTTCGGTCATAGCTATGTTTAGCTTATATGTGAAAATCACTGTTACGTTAGCAACATATCGTTGATTAGTATATACAAGAACTTATTTTTGTACTATGTTATTGTTGTTGTTGGTTGTTGTTGTGTGTGTTGTTGTTGTTGTTGTTGTTGTTTGTTGTGTTGTTGTTGTTGTTGTTTGTTGTTGTTGTTGTTGTTGTTGTTGTTGTTGTTTGTTGTTGTCTAACGAGAATATATACCCTTTTGATTTGATATGGCTCGTTCGTACGTCGTATTCTTCTTTCTTCTGATTGGTTGAATGAAAGACATTTATACATTTAAGGGTTGTTTAACGCTACATTTCCGTACAGTAGGTAATTTTTCCTGTGCTGGTACTAATGGCAGCTCCTCGCATCGTCTAAACTGTTGTTGATTTTTTCACGAGGAAGCTTGTTATTCCCAACGATGTGTCATTTATATTTAATGGTAAACCGAATGGAAATCGCTACATTGCATGTATTCTGGATTTCCAGAGTTCAAATAAGACCTTTATTCATTTGTGTCGAAGAGTTCATCAAGATTACTATTGCAGCAGGATGGATAGAAGATAAATGTGTGTCATCTGTATATCGACTAGCAGTGAAATATCTAACTGGAAAGATAACGTGAGAGGTCAAATAGAATAGACGTTGTGTTCTCGTCGTGTGAAGATAATAAAACCCTTGATGTACGCCAATACTGAAACCCATCGATTGTGAACTTCAGACATACGCGTATAGTGTTGACAGTTTGAACACTCTGAAAATATACAAGCATTGCTTAAACATAAAAAACGAATTTAATCGCATCTTAAACGATTTGACATACTTGAGACTTAATACTTATAGCACATGGTGATCTATGATATTTACACAAAACATGTGTTTCCCGTATAATACTGTATTACAGGAATCTTAAATAACTTCAACTTGGATGAATTTCTTCTCTTTGTATGAAGAAAGAATGAGTGCTGCTGAATCAAATTAGAGAAATGGTTTAGTGCTGCTGAAGGCATTTATAAGAATTTACATCCTTCGAAAGGGGTTTGTAGAGTTTTAAGCTAGAGAGATAATAAAATTACCTAACTTGATACTATGTTTCTGATTAAATAATAGTTATATTTAAAATAAACATGTTTTTATGTATTTATATGTTTTATGTATTTATATAACGTTTTCCATGAAATTGATAATGTAATATAAATGAAAACGTTGTTTTACTTCCCTCGTAAGTTCGCTTTATTGACTAAGTTGTTAATGAAGCTCTGTTTATTCGTCTGTTGTTGTGTGTTAAGTATATTATGTCATAGTTTTTCTTTACAGAGTGTAAAACTTTACGTTGTTTGTCTTAACCCATTAGGTATTTATTGATTTTAGTTTAAATTTTTTGTTAAATATATACAATATTTTTCTTAGTTCATGTATCATGTGACCACCCCCCCCTTATGTATGTGGAAACCTTGTTACGTTAGAGTATATTTGTTGATCAGTATAATAATTAACCAATGTTGTGATAAATTGTTGCTAAATGTTACTGTGTAAGTGTAAGATTAACGTTAATATGGTAGAGATATCCTTGGAAAAGTAAGAATAGGTTACGTTTGCATGCAGTGTTAGTTATTTATCTTTACTGTGTTAAGTTGGAACTTTGTAATGTTAACAGTTATTCGTGTCGTAAGTTGTTTAGTTTGTCTTGTACATTATTTCTTAAGTTCATTTTACTCATGTTAACTTAATTGATGTGGAACTTATTACGTTAGAGTATACTCGTTGATCAGTATATTGACTATGTAAACCTTTTATTTGTTTTTGTGTTAAAAAAATACATTGAATAAAATAAACAAAATTTGTTTGTTTGTGAATAGAGATAGATATGGTTTTGAAAGATTTTATTGCAAAAATGTTTCAATGTTAGGAGCATTGATAAACTGTTTGAAACATTTTTATAACCAATTTTTTGGAGAATGCCATTTTATGGCTAGGTTATATGAAAGTATTGCTTCACTTCAGCATTTGGAGTAAAAATTTCTTTTGCAAGTTTATTAATTAAAAAGGTTCAAGATAATTAGTGAATGTTCGCTGTTCATTAAGGTAAATTAATACAATTGCCAAATGTATATTGACGCAGTTATGTAGAAGGATTAGCCTATAGAAGTAATGAAATTGGCAAACTAATAAGAGTAGAATAATGTTGGTGTATTAATGTGTTAAACTCTGGCGTTATATCGTGTGTCAGTGTAGAGTCACATGCATTTAGTCACTGAGTTGCATGTGTTGAATGTTTTTGGGTGATTTGTTTTTTATATTAGCCTTATTATATATATCTCTAATAAATTATTATTATTGTATATTATTAGATTAGATTATTTTTATTTATTTAATTATTGTTATTTATTATAAATTCTATATCATTATTTAATTTTTAATTTTAACAACTATTTTATTATTATTTTTACCTTAGTTAGGGAATAAAATTAAAAAACTGATATGAGCTTATTACTTATATCTTACCATAGAATCACAATGAGAATCTGCCATAAAGTTTTAATAACCTACATGATTATATATTAATTTAATATTAATATATATATTATAATATAATATATATATATATATAATATTAAATATATTATAATTATTAAATATAATATATATATATATAATATAAATATAATATATATTAATATTAATTAATATTAATATAATATATATTAATTATTAATTAATTATTATTAATTATTAATATATATATATATACTATATATATAATTTATATATATATTAATATATATAATATATATAATATTATTATAATTATATATTAATATAATATAGTATCTATAAATCAGGATGTAATACATAGGATGTTAGTCTATATAGGTGAGAGTAGGCTCTCTACATAGATTAAAATATTCTGTAGCTATGTATAAAATTAAAATCAAGTATAATGTAAATGTAATGAACTAATATTACTAAAACGGTATATAATTGAAAGTGAGAGAAAATGAAACTTAATTTAATCAAGACAAGAAACAGAATCATACGAGCTCTATCAGTAACAAAGATATAAAAAATCTACACAATTATGCGAATATTTTCGGAGGGGCACTCTAACTCCTATTTCCATAAATGAGTGAATACTTTCTTATCGGCGTACTCGTATAAGAATATCATATTCTTTCACCTATAGTATATTAAATGGAGTTACAGGGCACAAACTCATATACTATACCAGACAGACGTAAAAAGATATAACATCACCGTACACTTATATTATATAATATATTATATATTATATATAATATATATATATATATTAATATAATATATATATATAAAATGTATATATAGCAAGTATATACTAACATCATATATTATATATATATATATATAATATATTAAATATATATAATGTATATAAAATATAAGTAATATTATAATTATATATATATATATTAAATAATTATATTAAATATATATTATATATGATATATATTAATATATTATATTTATATATATTACTATTAATTATATATATATATCATTCATATCAATTTATTATTTCTTATTAATTATATAATATATATTATTTAATTTTACAACTTACCAAAAGTGCAAATTTTATTTTTAAAAAATAGTAATTATTATGATGTAAAATAAATTATATTTTATATATGTTTTTGTTTATTTTATTTTCTCAGATTAAATTTATAATTATATTATAAATCTATTTATATATTATATAATTATATTAATATGGAATATATATTTATATATTTCATTTTAGAAAAATTAAATATATAATATAATTAATTAATATTAATTTATAATAACAAGAGGAAATATTCTATCTGAATCAATTGAACTATTAATCTATGTTTATAATTAAATTAAATAGAAACGTATAGCCTTCCAGATTTTTTATTAAAAATTAAGTTATTTGTTTCCGACATAAGGATTACTCTATGAAGCTTATTTAAAAAGACTGGAGGTCATTCAGCAAGTGGGTTTACGACATTAAATTATCACTGATTTGTGACTTTTTTTTTATATTACTTATTATTAAATAAAGATAGGAAAACATGGACTTGGAATCCAGAGCTTATATAGATATAGAATATAAGTAATTATAGGAGATTATATGTGCAATTAATGAGAATGTAAGTTAAGATTTTTTATGTGAAATAACAAATTAGCATTAAATAGTCTTTATCTTAGGAACAAAAAACAATTAATGTCTATAAAAGAGAGATAGCTGCGCAAAGGCTTCACGTTATCTTAAACATATACACTAGAGAGAGCTGTCGAGTCTAAGGACGCAGAATTATCCTTCTGTTAATTATTATTGAGATTATTATTATATGTATATATGAATACTATATAATAGTAATAATTAATAATTTAAATAATAATTATATAATAATATAATAAAATAATATATTATATAATAATATAATAATATATAATTAAATAATAATCTATAATTAATAAATAATTAATAATTATAACTATAATTCATATAATAATAATTATACTTAATATATTATTTAATTTATATATTATTAATATTATATATTTATAGAGTATATATAAATATATGTAATTATTAATATATATTAATTAATATATTATAATAATAATATATATATTAATATATTATTATATATATAAATAATATATATATATATATATATATACTATATAATAATATATAATATAATTAATTAATGGATATATATATATAATAATATTATTTAATTATAATATACTATATTAATTATATTATATAATTAATATATATATATATATAATTATATATATATATATATTATAATATTATATATTAATATTATATATATATATATATATATACTTATATAATATTAATATATATATATAATATATATATTTATATATATATTATTATATATTAATTATATTATATATATATATGATGGCCTAAACGTAAAATGATTGATGTAGTTATTGGTAGGTATGGCCAAGTATAGTCGATTATCTTTTAACACACGCATCCGTACGAAAGGTGTGCAGTGATGAGACGGTAGATATTGTGCGACTCAGACAATTTTACTCAACCAAGACGTATACTTACTTTGAAGTAAAGTATAATATATAAATTCATTAACGTACGCCGATAATATAGATCAAGAAATATATTCACTGCTTAGGAAATAGGTACTGAGCGAGAATAATTTGCCATAAAGTAATCTTAATCTATATTATAACGTTATTACTTAAAATGTAGTTTGTTATTTTATTTAAATTTTTTTTATAAATTATAGTTTTCTTTTTTTCTTACTTTATTTCATATAAAATTTTAATAATTTTATATTAAGTTTATAATATTTAGTTAAATTTATATTTATTTATAATTAATGAATTAGGTGTCAAATAGTATATTTTGAGGTATAGGAACATATACCTTACGCATAGCTATACTCACTATGTTATTAACTCCCTCTGTAATACATCTATCATATATTATAATATATTAATATATATAATTATAATATATAATATATATATTAATATATAATATAATATATATATTATATATATATATTACTATATAAGATTATAAAACTTTATATACACCTGTCCAGCGGTGTAATAATAACCTACAAAACTATCTAAAGATATTATTTAATGCTTGGCTAACAAGGGAATAGTTTCTTCAACTATTAATACAGCTTTGTATGGCTTTCTCATTATATTTCAAAAATTTGAAAGATCAAAAAAATAAAATAAAAAAAATAAATGGATACCTATAATCGTCACCACTAATTTGGTTGGTGGAGTATTTGGCTTAGCATCCTCATTTTGCAATTCCTTTCTTCCGTTCTGCATTCTTCGATTCACTGTTGGTTTGGCTCATGATTCATCTTTTTATATAATATATATTTTAGGTAAGTTCCAAAAAAAATGTTTAAAAATTATAGTATTCAATATAAATAAACTAAATGATCCATAACATGCGTGCCAACCAACATTTGGTACTTGTGGTTCTAGCTGAAATTCTTTCCCATTTCAGGTCTCGAGTATGTTTCTGCGTCTTATCGATCTATTGTTGCAAATGTTCCCATATTGTTATTTCTAACAGCAACAATGTGTACAATGCCTTGGATTGCTTACGCTATAGGAGATTGGACATGGTTCGGTGTTGCAATACACGTACCATTTCTTCTAGCAGTTTTTACGCCATGGTAATTTAATAATGCGAAGATTCGTATAAAGGATTTGATTTTTAAACAAGTACGAAAACAGTAATAACTTACAACTTGGGTTAGGTATTTAATAAATTACGGTAACTTAATGCCATTTACATCGAAAGATAATATTAAAAAATATGAATCAAATGTCTTGGGAGAAAATATTGGTGATTTTTTAAACTACAGACGTAAACTCAGGAAAATAAGTACTCTTACTTTGCACATGTGTAGAAATAATGTGTGCAAATTTTAGATTAGTATTTGTATTTGGCAATTTAAATGAATTTTACACACATAAAGACACTAATTTATCCGTGAAATCTTATAGCTATAACTACTTTTAAAAATTAGATTTGACTTTAAAATCTGCGGTCAGACTGAGCTTTTGAAAATAATAATAACAGTAATAATACGAGTTTATTACTGAGTTTAAGGTGAGTTTTTCCGGCTTTTAAATACATTCACTTTACAGCAGGGGTTCTATGATGGTTACAGGGAGTGATTAGATTTTTTGCATGTCTCCTCCAATAGGCAAATTCCAGAAATCTATCAAATTAGACTGGAGTAGGTGAAAATCCGGAAACCAGGGCCAAATTAAAGGTCGATATGCCCAAGATATACGATGTCTGAAAGTGTGCGAGTCAAAGCAAGTTGGAAATATAGATAAAGAGAGGGTGCTAAAGATTTTACCAGTGGAGTACTTGTAAAACTAAGCATAGCGCTAAAGTCTGTACAGATAGAGGATGAGGAAGTGTAGGAAAACTAGTGCCATGGGGTCTCCTCAAAGAAGGAGGTATACGAGTAGAAAGTTCAGAAGAGTAGTGTCCATTGTAATAAGGAGAGACATACAACACAGATTGGTCGAGAGTTATTTTTTTGCCACTTTTAATCGGACAATTGGTGAGATTTTGATTAGTTTTTATGGTTCTGCCATACAATAATACTCTTTCTTTTGAAGGAGAGTGTTCAGGAGGAACCACGCCAGATGTGTGAAGTATTAATAAATTAGAGAGGTCGAGGCGAGCACTCCTCATTTTACAGGCAAGCAAGTGGAGGATAGCATTATGAAGTATATTCTAAAAGCGTGCAGAACACAACTCTTAGAAGCTTATTAAGAGAAGGGTAACTGAAATAGGATCTTTTTAAGAACTCTATGAGGAGGAAATCATGATACAAGAAAATAATAAAGTTTGAATGTTTTTTCTGCGAAAATGGATATGTAATTGCGCGAATGATTGTAATTGGGAATTGAAAGATAATGAGCCGAGTTTTTGAGGAATTGAATGGCGCTATGTTTTTCTCTTGTTCCAATTAGGGATATCGAGAAAGATCAGAAAGTTAATTGCTGTTTTGGGTGGGAACGTCTACTTTCTAAAATGAAGTAAGAAGGGTGGAACTCGTCGTATAGTAAGTGGGTAGGTGACGAACAAGAGAGAGAGAGAGTTTAGAAAGAGAGAGGAGAGAGAGAGACATGGAGAGAGAGAGAGAGAGAGAGAGAGAAGAAGAGGAGAGAGGAGCGAGAGAAGAGAGAGAGAGAAAGAGAGAGAGAGAGGTGGAGAGTAGACGCGAGCCATTATGAAAGGTGAGAAAAAGGGAGATGATATGGGGCAGAAAAAGTCTTGGGGAACACCATCATGGATAGATTTAGGATTGAGATAGTGGCCGTCTACAAAAGCTGATATGAAAGGCAAGAGAGAAGGGATAATAACCGAAGGAATTTAGGAATAAGATTGGTCAAGATCAATCTATTCAATTCCTTTAATTGTTAGCGCAGAGCGGCAAGCGATTCACACAACATGTTTGAAGAATGGAGATAAGGATCAAGATGGAATAGATGCAGTAGAAGAAAGTTTCCTTACAGAAACATAGATTTTGTCCGCTTCTTGAAATGAAAATATATTGCTGTGTTTCCTTATCTGAATTCAACGCCATACGTTAAAGATTCAAAAAAATCTCTTAATAAGAGCAACAGACCTAATGTTAGAGAGATTGAAAGATTATAGGAGTGGGATTTTAATATGATCGAATGAAAGCAGAGTATAACAGAACAAAGAGATGAAATTGAAAAGTTAAGAAAAAGCCTAGAACGATTACTAAAGTTGATAGGAAAAAATAGAATATTTCAACAGTATGATTGAGGCTATTCTGTATATTATATTATATAATATATATATATTTATATATATATATATTATATATATATATATATATATATATTATATAATATATATATATTATATATATTATATATATATATATTTATATTATTATTATATATACATATATATATATTATATATATTATATATATATATATTACATATATGTTTAGTTATATATATTACGTTTATATATATATATATATATATTATATTTATTAATATTTATTATTTATATTATATTTAATATTTTATATATATTTATTTTATATTATATATATATTTTATTATATATATATATATATATTATATATATATTATATGATTATTATATATATATATATATATATATATAATATATAAGTTATATATATATATATATTGTATATTATTTATATATATATATATTTTATTATTATATATATTATATATATATTATAAGTTAATATATTATTTATATATATTATATATATTATATAGCCTATATTTATTATATATATATATATATAGTATAATATTATATTTAAACAAGAAATTCCGTTGCTGTCTTTTGTCTTTGCATATTGGAATTATAATTAGTTTTTTTCTCTATCTCTCTGAGATCTCTCTATTCAAACTATTGAAAAAGCCCCTCATAATTTTATGTGAGATAAATTAAATATATAAAATATAAATAAATAATATTAAATAAAATCAATCAAATTAATCTTTTTTCTTTTTTCTTATAATTTTTTTTATTTTATTCTCTTCATTGTTTATAGTTATTAATATTTATTATATTATACTCTTATCTATATTTCTATTCTTATATCACGTATCTCTACGATTCCATATTATGTTATCAAATCAGTGTTCTTCTTGTCACTAGTAAATCTTCCTTTTATTCATACTTTTTTCTTTGTCAAATTAATGATTTAAGTCCGTGGTAATCTTCTTTTAAGTTTGTCATCTCGTTACTCACTATTCATACTTTTCATTTAATATTATTGTCGTACTTATACCTGAAGCTAGCTTCTCCAGTCTCGCCCGACGCGTCTAATTTCCGCACACCTCCTCACCCACAACTTGAGCAACGGATTCCTTGTCTTCTGCGTTACTGTGGTACTTTATTGTGATTTAATTAGGGCCGGTGCTTTTTTCTTCTTATTAATAATTCTTTATTATTCTTATTCTTAATTCTTATTCTCCCCCGTTATACAGTAGAACCCCACTATATGTCGGAGGTGGGGGCTGCAGATAACTATTTTCCTACGCAACATTGGTACTATGCGACGTTTATGGTTGTCCGTTTTTATTTTTCGTTGCATTTTTCCTATACTATACTTTTTGGTTGTTCCCTCCTTTTTCCATTTCTCGTGTCCTTTATGTTTTATTTATTCTTTTTTTATTTTATTATTTTATTCTTATAAATTTTTCTTCACTTATTTTTAATTTTTTTTAACTTTTAATTATTAATTCCTAAGTTCCCTCACTACTTCCTTACTCACGTTTCTGTCCTTCTCCTTTACGTTTTCTGTAACGTACTAAATATATACGTCTCTGAAATCTTGCTCTTCTGAGCGTCTTCCTTTCCCACTGCTTCCCTGTGTAGGCTACCGGGTATCTGTTGTCTCTGTGTGTGTATGGGCACCATCGTTGTCACTCCTTCCTTAACGATGGGTGAGGGTACAGGTACAATACCTGGATTTTTGAGTGCTTATTTCGGGCGCTAATTGTAGGGGTCCGAATTGCCCTATACCTGTGTTAGGAGGCTGTCTTAGCAACTTTGGGAGCATAATCTTGGGTTTTACGCGTCTTATCGTGTTGGTTGCAGAGCTTTTATTTTTCCTCTTTGGGACTGGATCGACGGAGATTTCGGGGGATAGGCTTCCCGAGGCCACAGTATATATTTCATATATATATTATACCCTTAGCACTAGCACCTGGGTGTAGGTCGCACCCATCTATGTAGTGGTGGGTTGGGGTTTGTCTAAAGGCGCGGGAAGGATAATGTAGCTCTGGGTGTGGGTGGAACAAGACGAGATTTTCAGACGTTGCATGTTGCGACTTGGCGGATTTTATGATTCTTCTATTTCATCATTTGTGCATGTTAAATTAGAATTTGTTGTTTATTTATTGCGGTGGCTGAGTTTTTGCAGGAAGTATATTATTATTCAATTGGGAAGAAAATCCTAAAACAAGTTATAGACCGTTTTCACAATGAAAGGAGCTTGTGTCCAATCAAACAATTCTGGCGGGTCCCCACCGTCTCCCTCTGAAGGCGATATATACAGGCCTGCGGCAGCAGGTGGCTTTATTGAAACGCCTTGTTGAATATGAAATGGTTCGGTATTCCACCTCCCTATGCTCACGTTTCCCGATACAACTGTTTCAGGGACTGGCCCGTCTAGAACCAAAAGGTGAGGCTATTGTGGCTCTGAGAGGTAGCCTTTGTCTCTGCACCCGTCTTTTACGGGTTGCCATTCCAGGAGCTTCGCTCTGCGTCCTAGCGGGTTTCCATTCCTAAACGCCAGTTATAACCGACTAAATTAACGACAGAGATGCATAGAAATCTTTCTAAGCTACGACGCCCCCTCCAGGGTCCAGGGTCTTGAATTCCATAACGCCCATGTATTGTATTTTTTAATTTATAAAATATTCGAAAATAAACGTCAAAATCTACGAAAGATTAAATGTACTTGATGATAGTCAGCTATGCCGTATAGATTGTAATGACCATTTAGAAGCCTGCTCTTTCACTAAAACTACTGACCACAGGCCAACGCAAATAGAGTTGACGGCATTTCTCTCCTTCTATCTTTTTGGTTTATACTTGTAAGCTGTTCTATCTGTAAGTACAGAGCAACGTACTTTGTTAGCCACACTATATCCCACTTTATGCGGGAAAGTATTCTCACATGTCAATTTCCTAAACCTGAGATGTTGAAACCGTCGAAGGGGAGCTAGCATATATTCAGCAGAGAAAGTATCGCAGAGTTAACTGCTCGATTGGACGTTAAGATTTAGGACTCACTAGACATAGTATTTACAAAGGCTTGCGTAACGTGCTTCTTACGCAATAGAGTTTAATAGTAGCGGTTCTCGCAACGTGGATGACTACTCCCTCCAGACGAACGCGCTCACGTCTGTTGCTTACTGCTCTCATCTCGTGCTCTTTCCGTCAAACAATGAATGCCAGGTAAACACATTGGATTTTACCAATGCAACACGGTTCGTTTCGGACTTAATGTGCCTTCACCGAGAAGATGCACTTAAAGTGGCCATACATGTGTTTGATACTCCACAGTGCCCTCAGTAATATTGTCGTTGCTCTTCCGCCAGCCCCACGACGTCTCAATGGGTCAGTATCTGTGGGGCCACGTGGATTCTCCAAACGCGACCTGTGCAGAGCTCCATGTTGTCTAAAAACTGAACGGGGCAAAATCTAACTTCGCTCCTTTGTCACTGCCCTTTTTCGCCTTGGAGAAGGGAAATCCTGGAGCAGTGCGCCATTCATAAATATGACCGTCGTGAGACCCGCCGTGCAAAGGGGAAGCTGGCTCATCTTCCTCTATTTATGTGGGCAGGTCCATCATCTTGCGGTTTACTCTTTCGTTGCTCATGCCCCGTGCGTTGTGTCGGAGCTTGTTCCGCTTTCAAGTTCTCGTTCGGGCCTTCTGTGCGGTTACGATACTGTTTCGGTGGTTTCTGTGGCTCGGGCCAATTGTGCCCTCCCAACTCTCCCGAAATGGTCGTCGGCCTCTGTCGTTCTTCCGCTAACGAAAACGATCTTCAAATATACAGTGTGTGTGCGAATTGTGTACAAAGATGCGATTATGCGAGCCCTTAATTCTTCGGGATTTCAACTGTTGCTGTATAAACCCAAATGTTTTCAGGTGACCCCACAAGAAGAATCCAAATGCATTTAGGTCTTGGAGACCGCGGAGGGCCAAGGTTCTGTACCTTCTCGACCTATCCAACGGCGTTATACTACAGTGTTCAAATAGTTACGGCAACTAAACTGAAAAGCTGGGGCGCCGTCGTGCATGAAATACATTTTTCGATTTAATTGTAATGGAACGTCTTCCAGTAGTGTAGACAAGTCATGTTCAAGAATTGGCGATAAACTTCTCTAGTAAGCCTCGCTGGTAAAAAGTATGGACCTATCAATGGTCGCCAGCAATTCCGACCCATACATTCAATGAAAACTGGTGTTGATGGCGGCTTTCAACTATTGCATGTGGTTCTCATCAGCCCATATGTGATTTGTTGTGGAAGTTCGATATGGCTTCTGGAAAAATTTGCCTCATCGGTGAACAATATATCTGCTAAATGGTGAGGATTGTCTGCATTTTCCTGTTGCATCCATCGACACAAAGCTATCTTGCCAGGAAAATCTGTTGGTACAAGTACCTGCACTCGTTGGAATGTGGTAAGGGTACAGATGTTGATTTTCAATACCCTGAAAACTGTCGAATGACCTTACATTTAGTGTTGCAGCAATCTTTCTGGTACTAGTTATAGGATTGTCCTCAAGTTCTTGGAGAACCTGTTCTTCGAGATCTGGAGTTGATACTGTGCGAAGTCGCCCGTTTCCATTAATAAGTTTTTTAAAACTTCTGTTTTCTCTAAGACGTTGCAGGGAGACGTGGCAAACATAGTATGATGGCGGGTACAACGATTAGTGCATTTCTTCATAGATGACGCAATGGCTGCTTATGAAATTTACGTTCGTACGACGTAAACAAATGCATATCGCACCATTTCAACTATTTGTGTAAATTCATTTTGAAAATATGAGCAACCCTTGAACACAGAACTTGACACGACACGGACTAGTATATTATAAATGAAGCGAGATACGGAACTAGCAAATAACAGGTAGGTAACGCTTGTCCTACGGTATACATTTGTGCTTATTATTAAAGGTTGAGATGTGGCACGGGACGGGCAATGGAATATATCAGATATGTTCCACATAAGTTTCATCACCTTGTATCTTGGAAACGAGCCGTTTTCGGTGAAATGTTTATTGGACACATATTATCTTATTATTATGCAATGTATCATTCTAAATTTTTTCGCAATATTAACGATACATCCTATAAATAATATATTATATATATATATAATATTATATATATATATAATATATATAATATTATATATATATATATATATACATATATATATTATAATATATAATATATATATATATATATATATATATATATATATATATATATATATATATATATAAATTATTATATATATATAGTATATATATATATATATATATATATATAATATTATATAATTATATAGTTCTTCGCCCAGGTGACTCTATCTATATATATATATATATCTATATGCTCTATCTTATTGTACTATAGATATGAGTTCACCAATTCTATAGCTAACTTACCTATAGACGTAGCAGGTACTAATATACTCTCTGATTTTTGCGCTATAAGTTCGCTTCTGCGGTTATAGTTACGATGGCGAATCGTCCCTATTATATATATATATATATATAGGCAGACAAATATCAGAGCAATTCTGTTCTCCGTTATCATAGGGACGCTCCACAGAGCAGAATTAAAAGTGCAAGTATCATGTCCTTGAGAGAATGTTTTTCGGCATCAGAGGACAGAAGGTTGCTCTGTTGTTTTATGTGTTCGCGCTCGAATACCAGAAGAGTGCACTTTCTTTTAGAAAATGTGTAAGATTCGTGAATATTCCATGTTGTCTTTAAAATGGAATCATCCGTGTCGGGAGATTCTGACAGCATGTACTAGGGTACACGATATACCTTTTCGGGAATTCGAAGATATGCAAGATACAATAATAGGTCGATCTTGTCATTTCAACACAACTCTCCAAAAAAGTGCCAGGAATTTAATTGAGTCAATCAGAAATAATTGACATTGCTCACTACACAAATCTTACCAACCTATCGGAAACGAAAGCACCGCATTACTAATGTATCCATGCAAAGTGCATGTGGTGAATGAATTTAAAACCCATAAATCACCAAAATTGGCTAAATTATGAAGCATGAATTCACAATGTGTTCGTGGACGATGAGTCCCATTTTTCAATCTTATGGCTTTGTGAATAAACATAATGCAAGAATTTGGGGCACCAAAAATTCAATGGTCGTCCATCAACATGAGTCTCCTAATCTCAAGGTAGCGGTTTGGTGTGGTATAACGTCACAAAAAGTAATTGAGTTTTATCTTTTAAAGAGGAAATTATAACACAATTACATGAACAGCCGGTCGATATCGAGAAATGCTTGAAAATTTCTGTACTGCTGCAGAAGACAAGACACGGTTCCAGGAAGAAGGGCCAACTCCCCATACAGTGAGTTAAAAGTGGCAGGCTGCTAAATGCAGGTTTTTAATTATGAAATATTTTTCTGAAACTCAATATTTTCAACTAGTCCCAAATTACCGCTCCGACATCCCTGAAAACACCAACTTTCTTATAATTTGCGAGTTTATTTATTATCGAGTGTATGAAGCGCGTTGCTGATTATCCTCGACCCCATCTTATGCGACCTAAAATTCGAGAAGAAGAGTCACTCTCACTGCCACTGTAACTTTTTCCCTTGTAATCTGCATTAAGAATGTAAGAAAATGGTCATATAATGGAAAACTGGTGATAAGAGTCTTGCGTGCATATATTAAAAAAGATTTTGAAATCTAAAAAATAAGTCACTTAAAAAGTAAATACCTATCAAATACCTATTTTAAAAAGGCAAATATAAGAGAGTTCTATTGTATTTACTTAAAATTTCAATGACACCGAAAGCTAGCAAATAGGTTCTCTGCTCTCTCTCTCTCTCGTCGTCGGACTGTTGCCTCTCTGTGCGGGGGGTCTCTCTCTCTCTGTCTACTACCTGCTCTCGCTATTCACTCTCCTCTCGTCTTGTGTATTTCGACTAGGCAGCTCTCCTTCTCTCTCTACCTCTCTCCATCTCTCTTGCTGCTCTCTCTCTCTGCCATATATAGTCACGCTATATTAAACTATAGACATATATATTAAGTATATATATATATATATATATATAGCAAGTTTTTCTCTTTTCTTCGGGTAGACCGTGTAATATATACCTATATATATGCTTGACTGATGCTGTTGCTGATGTGAGGCTTTAGTGATGCTTAGGTGGTGCATATTACGGGAACCTGGGGAAGTCTTAACCCTTCTGCCCTCTTCCCTCCACCCACTTTGACTCATCGGTCCCGACGATTATATATATGTTGCTTTACTGGTCTCCCCAGGCGGATAACCGCTTCCGCAGTTTATTACTACTGAGCTGGACCTATGACCAATCAAACACTTGTCCACAGGCTAGGGGTTCAGTAGCAGCTTTCGCTCAAAATGTATCTAACTATCACTCACTCAGTATCTAGAATTGTTCTAGTACGCGACAGTCACAAGTACTTACGAATCTTGTTCTCTCAATGTCTGTCACTACATGTACCACCTTCCAGCTAGCACTTTGTATTTCAGGAGAGTACTGAGCTAAGACACGGCGTCCCCAGTACTTTATCCGGAGCTGGTTATGAAAACTATGCATATATACGTATTCATGGCATAGGGAGGTCTGAGATTCTATTGATGGGAGCCGGGAATGTCGAATGTTAGTAAGTGTGGGATTTTGGCCCGCTACTCATATCTTTGGCGGCCCTCTTTACCTTGAAGTGCCTCAATATGACCCCTCTCGTCACTGGGGGGTCTACCATATCCTGTGCGTGAACTCTCCTCTCTCCGGGTATTTTGTAGAGTTCTCATGTCGGTTGGGTCGTCGGCGGCTCACTAGGATAACCTTTATATATACCGTACCTTATTATTTAGAGGAGATGCCACATCCACATCGTGATACTTAATTGTAGGAATCGTCTGACCTTTGTAATTTTATCCCGTTATTTGGCACGTTTAAAATCCTAAATGGAACTGCCGCGAGATACTTATTTGATCAATTATAGTACAGGCTGAGTGGAATTATTATTATATTGACCGTTGACATCAGCCTTGGCTAGTTTAGTTTACAGGAGTTGCACTTCGTTAGTAACGTGCCTATATGGCAACTATATCAGAAGAGTACAGGGAGCCCCTTTATATTCCTGAATCGTGGGAACTAGGTAACAGAGGTGGGGCAGGCGATTTATTTAGCGTTATGTCCATTTAATTCACGTATTATTAACCGTACTCTCTAAATACTTATACCGCTAGCTAATATGAGTGAGCAGTATGACTCGTTATCTATCTGACACGTACCGCTTGCGCTGTGCTCGATGTATATCACTGGGCCAGTTATGTAAATATATATAATATATATATACAATAGAAGAGCTATCGTTGTCATTTTTATCACAACGTGTCTCCCGCATACATTATTATAGGTCTATGTGAAATTATTCCCTCGTACAATCCTTTTGTGGGGAGAACCTCTTTTAACGTATCAGCCAACTGTACGTTGGTATTTGATTTGAGTATTTATTGTCACTATATAGTATTTATTATTTTTTAGAGAGCTTAATACTTCTAAAATATTATAACGGGCCTTCCCATATTTGACTGATTTGATATAATTCAAGCAATTCTTCCTGATGTTTGAACAGTCTCGTTGTTTAGTTCCATCCTCGTTTTTAGATGTTTTTGGGTGGGAGATTAGGTCGTCTTTTCCTCTGTGGTAGTAGACACTAACCTAATCGTGAAATACACATATCCTTCGGTATCACCCAGTCCGAGCTTACTATATATTTTACTGGCTTTGGCTCGATAATGAATACTCAGGGGAGATAACTATGGTTCTCTTTCATCAAGGTATACGATTCTTTCCATCTTATGCAACTATAACTGTGTTCTACGTGATCGGTAGGATGCATTTTACACTATTTTATCATTCAGGAAGTTATCTCATTAGGTGGAGGACATATTACTATACGTTCATTAACTGAGGACCCGGAAAATAAACTACCACTGGTGGAACAGGAGTGTGCTCGGGCTAATCGTGATAAATAGCTCAGGTTAAGTTGTATAGTCATGATATATATAACAGTACTACTCCTCAATACTACTTCAAATCTTGATTTGTTATAGTTGGCGCCGCCTCCCTAGGGTTATTATATCGCTGATACTAAGCTCACGAACCAGATTATTTATTACGACACATCGCTTCCACCTACGTTAATGCTTAACATATATCTTCTACGTCATGATATATTAGTTACTAAAAAGTAGTGCTGAATAATTATTTTCCCGAAATAACTACAATGCTGTATTACTTGCTTATTATCACTGTATAATGGTACTACGTCAAAATACTTATGATGTATTATCTGCTTATACTCACGGGGTTTAGTTGAGTCGGTACGGTTGGGTATTATATCATATTGGTCTGCTCGCAGCGGCTCCGTTATATCCTGAATCATTATTTCGTTACTTAGTTACTGCTTGCGGGTGGAGTTTCCTGATTTTTATCTGTTCCGTATACCTGGTCCAGACCTTTACCGATACACGGCTATATTCCTGAGATGCACTCATCAGATTCATCATCGACCAGCCATGCTACAAATATTTCTCTTCGGAGACAGGGAGTCTTGGGGGGAGTCTAGGCCTGTGCGTATACGATGTGACCACGTGTCCGATTACAACAGAAATGTAGGTAGCTAGGATCGAACATGCATACTATATTGAGGCAGTCGAAAGAAAGTCTGCAGCCTTACCTGGCCCTTTTATACGCTTTTTGTCGAGAACTTGCCCACGCACAGTCAGCTTCCTATACGCCATAACACACTCGCTCTAGAGCTGGTACGAGGGGGGTGAATAACCTCCCTGTCTGTCTACTGCAACTCTTATTGTCCAATTCCCCTGGGCAGGATCGCCTTCTTCGTAACTCGCCTATTTCTTGACTGCCAGATACTGTCGCTAATGGGAGATTGGCTGGCACGATCGCTGCTACTGTATATAAGTGTCGGACATCTTCGCGTCGTTCATGGTGGGAACTCCCTATTCATTCCTTAGCCGCAGGTGGAGCTAGCAACGCAATACGCCGCTCATCAAAACGCCTCCATTGTATTCCTGTTATGCACCTTTTCTTGCTAGCCATGCTGCCAAGCTGCACGATTTTTGCTCGCTTCAGACCTGCATTTCTTTAGGCCGGTGACCTCATCGCCCTATGGCTTTCGGTCATCCAGCGGCGGGTGGTTCCGCACCGAACAATAAGCCTACTCTACAAATCGCGTTAAGCCTAATCAGACTATCATTCATGCTTTTACCACCATGACACGAATACCATCTGAAAGACTCTTTCATTTTATTCTCTCATATTTCCGGGGCTTTCTTAGGCACACCAGCATACTCAACTCCCTAATACGTTGCGAATAATTCTCAAATTTTTTTTCATCTATCTCTGCACCTTACACACGCCCTAGAATTGTCCATCATGAACACATTGTACTTTGATCATACCTCTTATTTCAGTCACTCGCTGGCATTAGTTTTGCCCCAGCTGCACTCTGGTTTTATTAGCTTCACAGGAGCATGCACCAGGATCCCTTCCTTCGGAACATATTTCGCGACTCTACCAACGACATGTCGGTAATGGAGTCTTTTGCTTCATGCCCCTGGCCCGTTTCTTTTGCCCTCGACGGGCGTATGCTGCACAAGTGGGTTGGGAGGTTTTGAGCCGGAGCTACTCCGAGTGCGCTTGAACTTAATAGGGGGGGCCAGTCGCCGTGAGTGGATCACGTTGTTGCTGTTGGACGGTCGTTGGGTCGGTGTGGGTTGAGCACCGGCACTCAGACTTAGTTCCTGTTGAGACGGTGTTTTATGGCGTCCCTGGCAAGACGGGTGTCTTAGATGTGCATTGCTCCTAAGCCTAGTCGTTCCTGCATTTTTTCACGGCATACGTTTTCGTTCGAGCTTACAATGGTCGTCTCTCGCTGTCATCTATAGACTCACTCCTTGCATTTTGCGCAGTTGCTAACACTTTATAATGCTTTAAATATTTAAGACTCTTCTCGACATGTAATACAGTTCTGGCTCTCAGCTGAGCGCTGGAACTCTTGCTTATAGATCTCTAGACTTCACTCACATTCGTGGACGACTGTCCTCACCAAGTTCGAGCATTAGGCGATTCTGCTGGTGCCTCTGCCCGTGCTTTAACATTCTGACGTCGAGACACTAAACAGCCGTGCTTCCCGGAAAAAATCTCGTCGTAGCAGGTCGCTAACCATTAATAGCTGCTATGCTTCGCGTTTTCAATAGCTACAGTTCAAACCGCCATCGCTTTATAATAAATATAATAGAATGAGAAGGCAGCGGTTGTCTGAGGGGTCTCTCACTCATGCTCGATGAAGACGACTCAGTACCATTACGCTAACGCATTCCTACAAATATTTCTTCGTCCTACTAGCGCTCAGTCTACTCTCGCTGAAAAGTCTGCATCAGATTCGCACACACAAAACTATATCGATGCCGCGCTCTATCTATAATTGGCTTCTCGTTAAAACGGCATCAGGTCACTCCAAGAACTTGGGGTGCGGAGACCTCCAACGCACACAAATCCCTCTGCACTAGTCTCATTATCCATCATTCTTAACACTGTTGAACCTGGCACTCAAATGGCCTGGTGGCGGGCTAAACTGCTATGCGCGCTGAGCTTGTGCCATTCTATGTCGTGATTCTTGATCCCATCTTGCGGGAGATTCTATTATACCAAGCCTTTCTTGGAATAACGAGAGGGTGCCATTCAGAAACACCTGAGAGAGCATACGTATCGACAGAAATTGCCTCCCCCTACACGGGGTGCATTCACTCTTGCTACTGTTTAATATTTCTAACTCAAGCAAGAGGCGCGCCAATCACGTCTTCAGAGCATGCTAGTTATTATCTTACAGGGGCCACGGGCATCACTCTCATGTTGTGGTGCATATCTCATACTTTTGACTACATTCAGAAGCTTACACGGGGCACCAGACTATGCATATATGACTATACCACCGCCCGGCATAAGAGCTTCCGCTAATTAATCCTTATCGTTCAGCGCCTGTTGCAAACGGGGTCGGGCATATAACCTTAAGTACAATTTATTTCTTTCCTCGGCATCAGTTTCGCCATCATTTTGCCTTAATTGAAGATTGGATGCACTACACATGTACTAAGCGCAGCCTGCATATGTTGCTTCACAGATAAATGTTGTGCAACTCGCCTGTTCCATTTCATCACGGTAACGATTACCCATTCATGGTGCCTCCGAGTAGTGGCACCACAACTCTTCATTCGCGTGTCAGTCGCTATCATCTCAGACAGGCATTCTTCGACAAAAATAACCTAGGCATAATAATCTTGCGCTACAGACACTCAATATAATTAATTTACCCTATAATAACTCACAGTTATGGCTTATACGCACCTACGCGCTCTATATAAGGGTAGGCTTATTTATTGCTCTCCTCCATTATCGCCTCAGAAACTATATCCGGTCTCTTCAAAGAAACGAGCTTGTAGCTACTAACAAGCTTTCCTTCAATCAGCTTTAGCTCATTCACTTCTCGGGCCTATATAACTTTTACTTGGATTGATGACAAATTTTTTTTATTACTTGTCCTGCCTCATATTTTTAAAAATCAACTTAATTAAAGCTCTTTTTGACAGGGGATACTACAATATTTCGTCATCTTGTTAATTTACAAAAGCTTGTTCCTGAAAAACATTATTCCTGGCTGAATAAACTTAGGGTTCCGCGCAGAATTTATTAATTGAGACTCTAACTTTTGCGAAAATAATTATAGCTTTCAGCAATAAATTTTAAAAGACAAATCTGCAGGTTTCGATAAGCAGACTGCCTATAGGATATTTTAGTATATTCCGTTGATAAGGTTGCGCCTTGTTCTGGTGAAAAATGACAGTTACAAAGATATTCGATACGATAAAAATTGATGTGTGTAATATTGAGCAGAGTATAACGTTCGTAAACTTTGAATCAAGTTTTACTTAGCCATATCTATAGGAGTTATGATTTTTCGATAAGTTTGTGAACCATAGTCAAAACTTCGGGGAGACAGACGGTATTTTATAATTTTAGATGATAAACCTGACACCTTGCCTTTAGGGCCATGCTGCATTCAGGTGCTTTATCTTAACTTCAAGTGCGGTAATCCAACTTGGACGATGAGCCACAATACATCAGGGAAGACAGATCATCAGCCGTAGCCTTTGCGCATACGTATTTGCTGAGTGCATAAAAGGTATGAAGTGGTGTCTTCCTTTACGCGACTATCGTCGTCTAAGACCGCATGTTAACATCTCCCACTACTTTAGGCTTATAAATGCTCATATCTCTCAAGGAAATAACGCGCAATATACATGGATAGGCGAATTTTGGAATTATTTTCGCGCATAACTGAGGAAGTCGAGCGCGATCCTTCAGTTGTTAGAATCTCTTGTATATTTTGGCATCTGCAAAGAACCGACCTAAGGAAATGCTAAGTTTTAAACGAGTTTAATACTTGAAGTGAGGTTTGTTTAAATCATGAACTATTATACGCATTATATTATATGGTAATTCATTAATTTAAAAGCTATTAGTGGCAGTGGCATCATGAAAATAATTAGGCATTAATATAAAATTATAGTAATTACTGTGATTAATACGTGTAAATACAGTGTTTAAGCAATTTAATAATAAAATTAATGATGATATTAATAGTAATGTAATATTAATAATAATATGTCTATATATATAATATATATATATATCATATATATATACTATATAATTATAATATATATATAATATATTTTTTTTATGTTTTCGATTTTATATACGAAAAGGCTAAGGCTCAGTGTTAGAGCACTCGCATCAAACCAAAGCGAGGCTCG
>JABUQX010091017.1:10000-37500 GCA_015478945.1 Trachelipus rathkii
AACAATGACTACATAGCCTATACCAATCAATGAAAGAAAAAAAAAAAAAAAAAAAAAAAAAAAAAAAAAAACTAAATAACTAACATCAACATACCACCATCTACATCTCAATACTGCATTTTAGGTTACTTTCCAAACCCGTTCGTTTCACACAGAGGTCCCCAAACTTTTTTGTCTCGTAGACCACTTGCCATGTTTTTCGGTTTTGGGTAGACCCCCTGCTTACCTGATAATGATTTTTTGCTAAAACTTATATATATATATATATATATATATATAAAGCATATATATATATATATATATATATATATATATATATATATATATATATATATATAAGAAATATTATATATATATATATATATATGTATTGTATCTTTATATCTATATATATATATATATATATATATATATATATATATATATATATATAGTTTATATATATATATATATATATATATATATATATATATATATATATATATATATATATATATATATATATATATATATATATATATATATATATATATATATATATATATATATATATATATATATATATATATATATATAGCAAAGTTATAACATGACTAATGCGAAATATCCCTCTGTCCCCTCACTTGCTTCACGTTTCACGATTTCCTAATTATAAATAAAACCCTGCTTATGGCAACATCAAAAAACTCAAGCCATGGCAACATAAAAAAACTCGAGTCATGATCGCGTAATTTATCTATCTTTGCTAACTACGAGTAGAAAACTAAAATTTTATAAAAAAAAATAATGTACTTACTTTTCTCCGGCGCTCCCAAACAAAATGACATTGATTCATTTTAACTTTGATTCACTTTAATTTGTATATGCCTAACTACCAGTTTATATTTTTGAAAATATTTTCTTAACACTTTTCTTTTCAAGACTCATGAAACAAATGAACGTATTTGTCTCTAACATTTGTATTTATTGACTGACGAATTGAACAAGTCGGTGCAAATACGAGTCTTACTGCGCTGTCTTCGCGAAGCTCTGAGACAAGAATGGACAAGAATTTCTACTGTGCGTATGCGTGTAACATGATGATACTGGTATATCATTATGTGCAAGTTTTTACAAGTTCAAAGCGAATGGCTACAACTTACAAAATTTTATGAAATATACTAATTTAATTTAATTAATATATAATGCTTAAATGAGATCCACTATCGTTGACCCCCATTTACATCTCATGAACCCCCAAATTTTTTTTTGTAGCTTTCATGGACCCTTTGCAGGTTGTTGTAGACCCCTGGGGGTCGATATAGACCACTTTGGGAATCACTGGTTTAACACAACTGCAAAGAGTAACAATAGGGGGTGACATTAACGCTCACCATCCAGCATGGCTTGACAGACAGACTCACACATCAAGAGACAACGTAATAATTGAAAACTTACAATCACCCTGCATTCTAAACAATAAAGATCAGTCCACACGATGACCACTTCAACATAACCAAAAACTTACATTCCTAGACATCACCTTCTGCTCTTCTCACATCCAAGACAAGCCAACTTGGCAAGTATTTCGTTTTAAATTATATATATATATATATATATATATATATTTATATATATATATATATATATATATATATATATATATATATATATATATATATATATATATATATATATATATATATATATAAAAATATCTATTTATATATAAATATATAAATATATGTATATTTTTATTTAAATTAAAATATATATAGCTTATATAAATATATATAAGTTATACCAGAATATATATATATATATGTAGATATTTATATATATATATATATATATATATATATATATATATAGTTAGGAACCGACCGGGGCCCCAGCCCCAGCCCCCAGCCCCTGCCCCGGCCCCGGCCCCGGCCCCGGCCCCGGCCCCCGGCCCCGGCCAAAAATCAGGAAAACCGGGGTTTTCTACCGGGGTTAACTAAATTTACACTAACATGGTGCCGTTAAATCAAACAAAATAAAAATATATTTCAATTCCATTACTCCTTTGTTATAAATTGATGCAAAATATATAAACATACCTGAAATATAATCCAATTTTTTTTTATATTCACTAGATTCAAATTAAAAATTGGATGCCAGTATAATTTTTCCGAGTTATTAACATAAAAACATTTGAAATTTGATATATCAAACGAATTCGGAAAAGGAAATAAATATAATTGTTAAAATATTAATGTATTTATTTATTTAAAGTAAATATCTTCAAGAATATCAAATATTTTCCGAAATCTCTTTTCAAAATTATTTATTTAATTGAATTAATATATATATATATATATATATATATATATATATATATATATATATATATATATATATATATATATATATATATATAGCAGTATATATATAGTATATAGTATATATATATATATATATATATATATATATATATATATATATATATATATTATTTATAAGTACACTCCAGGATGCGAAAATTAATAATTAATGTATCGTTATTTTAATAATTTTAGGGTAAATACATTAAATTTTTGGGTAAACCTAACCTAACTTAACCTAACCTAACCTAACCTAATCTAACTTAACCTAACCCAACCAAACTTAACCTAAATTGACCTAACCTAATATTTACGGAGTCAACCACTTTTTAAATGTCATATATATATGTTATATATATATATATATATATATATATAGAAATATATATATAGTTATATATATATATATATATATATAGTATATATATATATATATATATATATATATATATATATATATATATATATATATGTTATTATATATATATATATATATATATATATATATATATATATATATATATATATATATAGGTGAAGGTTACCATAAAGGAAGGAAAAACTATAGACTTTTGAGGAAAGTTTATTTAGAAGAAAAGTTTACTATATATATGTAGAACATGAAAAGCAGTGTATTTAAAAAAAAAAAAGTACTTAATTTTTGAGAGAAGTAATGTTTCAGAGACGCATGTGCTTTTAAATGTGGTACTTTTTAGATCGTGCAACATTTTGCTTGCGAGTTTATTTGCTTTATCCGCCGGGAACCCCAGTGCGTCACCTATGCAGCAGGTCGCCCGGTAGGCCTGGAGGTCCCCCGTCAGGCTTAGTCGGTTTCTTCCGCCCCTTTCCCCATGGGGTATGGAAAAACGTATCCTCTTTCCTTTGTGCCTGCCGTAAAATACTTTTATATAAGGCTGTGTATTTTACACGGCCAAGTAGGGGGCTCGAGCCGACGGGGGAACAGAGGGGGGGACGTTTTCCATACCCCGTAGGTGAGGGGAGGAACCCCTGCGACACCCAAATACCAAAGAGCGGGGGTCCCGGAGGACCCTCCCCGGAGGGAGGGAAATAGTCCTACCCTGTCGCCCCCGAAGGCCGAGAGACCCCGACCCTGTCATCGTTGCGGTATACCCTTGGGGTTCCCATTAGTTTAAAAAATAAAAATAAATATAAACTCGCAAACCATTAAAAAATGTTGCACGATCTAAAAGTACCACGGCAAAGCATAGTGTCTCTGGAAGTAATTATATAAAAAAAAAAAAAAAAAAAAAATTTAAAATACATTGCTTTTCAAGTTCTACATATATATAAAACTTTTTCTAAATAAATTTTTCTCTAAAGTCTATAGTTTTTCCTTCCTTTATGGTAACCTTCACCATATATATATATATATATATATATATATATATATATATATATATATATATATATATATATATATATATATATATATATATATATATATATATATATATATATATATATATATATATATATATATATATATATATATACTCGTAAATCGGGGCAATTCGGTCCAAAATCAGGGGTACTCAAAATGCTAAGGTTTATGAAGACCATTTTTTTTTTTTTTTTTTTTTTGTATGTTAATGTTATCCTTTAGGAGTAGAATTAGTATAATTGTATTTGTATATATAATATAGGATTAATGTTAGAAGCTGATAGTAACGGGACCGAATTACCCCACGATTTTGGGTAATGGTCCACTCAATTTTCACATCCCAGAACTACAAAGTGTTTTTATTGGTAAATCCAGTGATGTCAGTTTTCATATTTTTAAACATAATGGTATTACAATAATATTATTTTAAGAAATTGGGTTCGAAAACAAAGGAATGTTCGAGTTTGCGTTCGTTTTTGTCAAACTGCAAATCGTTAAAAAAAAGGCTCGCCGAACGTAAGGAATTTCTTTAATTTTGTAAGGTTGCTATTCTTTTTATTCTATATTATACAGAATTAAGGAAACTTTACGTTTGGTGAGTTGCTTTTTAACGATTTTGGCTGTTTGATTAAAGCGAACGCAAACGAAGCTTGTCAAAATGAACGCAAGCTCAAGCGTTTTAGGTCTATTTTTAAACATAATGGTATTACAATATTATTGTAAGAAATTGGGTTTGAAAACTAATAAATGTACGAATTTATGACTGTTTTGAATAAACGCAAAATCGAGGATAAATCAGGGCCATGCGCTAGGAAATTTTAATTCTTTGTATTCTCCTATATTATACTGTACCAGCGAAATTCTTTACGTTTAGTGAGCGTTTTTTTACGATTTTGCGGTTTGACAAAAACGAACTGTAATGTAATTAATTCTGTAAGGTTGCTATTTTTTTTTTTTTTTTTTACATAGAATTAGGGAAATTTTTTACATTTGGTGATTTTTTTTTCGATTTTGCGCTGTTTGACAAAACGAACGCAAACTCGAGCGTTTTAGGCATATTACGTTTCGTAAGAACCAATGCAAAAACAAAAACGGCTTAAGGGTCTGGCAACATCATCATCAGAGTATCCCTTTGTATCCTGCTGTGTTACTTTTGCGTAAAAATTTGTATAGGTTAATTAGGCCTATGTGAAAAACTTTACCTACCTATCTTGCTGTAAAAGTGTAAAAATTATTTTAAACATTATATTTCGAACATCTTTTTGTAAAAGAGTATTAAAAAATTTAATTTAATGAAGATTTCAATGTGGACCGAATTGCCCCACGCAAATTTTTAAACCTGGACTGAATTGCCCCATGTTACAATTTTTATAATAAAACATATTTATCTCTTGCCTGAATGACTCCAACGATTGCATTAAGGTTATGAACTATTTTTAAGTACTATATCTTGGTACCAATAATGTAGTACAATTATTTTGACCTGTATGATTCTTAGCAATAAACCTAAAATTTCTAACCTGATTTTTAGTGCTCAGGAAAAAAAATCACAAAATTAATGGACTTAAATTAAAGGTTTCATAAAAAATTAATACCTAAGACATAAAACCACATTATTTTACATCTTTAAAGATATATTTTACATTGTAAAGGCTATTTTGAGCCACTGGACCGAATTGCCCCACGTGGACCGAATAGCCCCATGTGGACCGAATTGCCCCATTTTATGGTATATATATATATATATATATATATATATATATATAGTTAGTTATATAAATAAATATATATATATCTATATATATATATATATATATATATATATATATATATATATATATATATATATATATATATATATATATATATATATATATATTTTTATTTTTTTTATCATGTAAAAAAATAGTCTTATTTTTAAATATTTCTTTCGAAAATATTTATTTAATTGAAATAATTAAATGTATTCCTTTTTTTATAATTAAAATTATCAATTAATTGAAATTATATTTAATTTTCATCCTAAGTTTTAAGACTTTCAGTGTTTTTGACTTACATTTCTAATTTTAGCTAACCCCGGCCCCGGCCCCGGCCCCGGCTAAATTAGAGCAGCCCCGGCCCCGGCAAATTCCCGCCCCGGTCGGTCCCTATATATATAGTTTATGTAAGGAGAGGCTTTGAGTTGAGGTTTGCCCAGTTTTTGCCCCAAACTGGGAATTGGCATAATTTTCTTAATTTTCAACCAATTTTGTTTAAATTAAAAGCAAGGCGCAACTTTTTTGGTCTAAATCGTCGTTTGTGGGTGATTTTCTGCATCTGTAGTGAATTCTTTTGTATTTTCATTTTTTGAAAACCTTTGATTTTGACATTTTTCGATTTACGTAATACAATTTTTTACGAAATCACTTCAAACTTGAAATATAGAAAGAGGTGTGGCTATTACCTATATGGAGAATGCATGAAATGAAATATTGACTTTTGACCACAAATCCCAGCAATGGTCGAAATTCAAGCTCTACTTTTTTTGGTTTTGAAAATGGAAAACTGCGATAATTTTTTTTTTGGTCCTGAGATAAGGATGAAATTTGAATTATTTTGGCTTCGACGCTGTGCTATAGGAGGTACTCAGGATGTACTTCACCAGTGTATTGCCATACTTCAGGTTTGTGCTGAGAATGCTCACAAGTTTGGTTCTTAGCACATTCAGAGTAGGGAGGGATACACCCATTTTAGGGTCCATATTTTGCTATTTTCGTTAACTAATTTCCTAATTAAAAAAAACTGTTTTTTTTTGTATAATTCTTTTAGTTTATTTTTTTGTTTTAATTTTTCAAATATGCGAAATAAGTGTGGGAAAAACTTCGCAACCTCCGCACCTTCTCCGGAGGTTGCCGCACCTTCGCACTCAAAAAGGAATTTCGCACTGTACGGAGATGCGGAAGTTGCCCAGTTCTGCAGTATATGGAGTCAACGAGAATGTTGCATACTTATAGCTAGGGGTCTAGAGATACCAATTAATCAATTAATTAATTAAATAATAATTAGTATTTACAATGAATCCGATATATTAAGTAATTCAATTTTCTTTCTTCCAGAACATTACAAGATAACTCATTGGTCTGTGACTTCCCATTTTCATGAAATAGTAATCCATAGCAATATGCTCGTCATATAAAACTAGAAATATATTCTTGTGTTCTACTTCGGTAGATTTTGCGTTCGATTGATTTATCTACTTCTAATATAAATAGTATATTTATCCATTTACTTATTATTTATTTATTTTAATTTATGCCAATATTATTTTAAATTTTTGAATTTATTGATGCTACATAGTAACTTAATTACACTGCCTTTGCGAATTCAAAATCAGTTACCTGAGAATAAAGCACATTTTCAGTTGATTGCAGGTTTACAAATTTGCCTCCCTAAAGCTACCATCACAGTGAATGCGTATTCCTTCGAACTATTATTGTGACGATCTCATTTTTTTTCAATTGGATTTTCAAACGATTTACTTATTAATTGCATTCCCACAGGAGTTAATATAAAAAAGTATCAAATTTTCGTGATTGCATAGAAATTTTGCAAGAAAAATCAGTTTTAAAGAGAGGTCTTTTCGAACGAGTACTTCGGTAACTGTCAAAAGTTTTAACGCTTTAAAAAATTTTTTAGACTCGAAGATAAATTAAAATAAAAATAAACTAAAGAAGGAATTCTAAAAAATAAAGATCTTGATCAGGGTTTGATTAAATAAATGAGAAATTTTGAGGTTCATAATCATTTTTTTTTTTTTTTGGTGGGGGGGGGGGGTAAGAATGAAATAACTTAGTTTTATTTCAATATGATTTTGTAATAGGAAAACTATTTAGTAGCAAAGTTATTACTTTCTTTGTAGAAGTCTAGTGTTTTTCTGCCTTAATTTTTTATTTTATTTTTCCTTCTTTTTTTATATATAAAAATAATGAAATTAAAGTGTTTTCAATATAATTAATGTTAATAAGAGATTTTAAGAGACCAATGAACTCCCCATGTCATGACATAACAGGAGACTTTAGGAAAACAATTAAAAAATATTTTTTTCCAAAAATTATTTTATTTTAGAAAGATAACGATTTTCACCGCTCCTTTACTGGCTCTGCCTATTTATGATGGATGTTTGCATATGTCATCCGCAGACCCCAGTATTAAAATACTCGAATCATATGTTGATTTTCTGTATTAAACATCTGTGATGAGCATCCGTATTGAAAAATATCAAAATCTTCAAATTTTAGGAAATCCGATTTGTCAATTCATATCAAAAAAACTCACACACTTCACAGAACTATTATGAACTATTCAAGACTTTGTCTCTTACTATTATTTAGTAAAAGTTATGCCATAATTAAGTTTGTTGTTAATATAAAAGCACAAGACCTGTTATTTTTAAATAGGACGATAATCGAGATGATTATAACCTACACATAATGATGATATATTATTTTAAAACCAAACAATTAACACTTTTATTTGTTATTAAGGTTACAATATTATTAAAGTTATATATAAATAAAAATAAAATCTATATACATTATATCCTATCCATAACTTTATTACTGAGAAATAAGATATATCAATGAATAGATCGAGAAAGAGAGAAGAATATTGTATGAACTAAATCAGTAATACACGGTAATCTATTAATTATAATAATTATTAACTTTTAACCTCACTATAGAAATTCTTATGATAATACTAAATTATATATATTAAATTAATATAATACTATATTAAAATTCTCATAGTTAATATCAATTATATTTTGATGTATAAAAATAACGAGGATTATATAATAATTATTATAATAATATCTATATAATTATAATATTTAAAATAATATGTATTGTATTTAGATATATTATTTACACATATTATAGAAATATATTCATAATATAAAATACCTATATTATATATACATATATAATATTATAATAGACATATAACAAGATATGTGAGCCGTATTAAACTGGTGGAGGAGACTAAAGGGGTCAGCTAGCCCACTAAAAATTCTTAAAGGCGACAATAATTGAATCAGACCCAATTAATATAAATTTGTAGATTAGATACATGATTAATCTTAATGTACAGTTATAATTGTGGAGAAATAAATCATAGATAAAAGGATACTTAAATACAGAATAAAATTTAAATACACTTATTATAATTTAAATAATTATTTTTGTCATTTAAGACCATTTATATCCTCCTATCTATAAGAGATGTTTTAACTAGTTTTCGTTTTCATACTGGCTTGAAAGTGGTTTATAGATGTGTGCTTTTATACAGCTAGCTTCATATGGCAGTATTTACTTTACTACTAGAAAGAACTACTCAGTTTCAGGTGGCTGACCAAAAGTCTAATATAAATTATAATTCATGCGAGAGATAGAGACGTACCTTCAGTTGATATATTCAGCGAGTATATATTGCAGACAGCATCATAAATCACAAGAAAACAATTTACAGGCACACCAAAGAAATCTATTTACAATTATGCACAATTCTATTTAGAAGGCACATAACGATTTCCATTTCTGGGTTTAATTTCTTTGGAAACCCATGATACTGCTATCTTTAAAAGTAATTATGACTGCTGATGGATAATTATTTTGAAGATCACTGATTATTAAATTATATATCATTCCGAATAAGAAAGTGGTAATTTAAGTTGAGGAGCAAATATTGAGAAAGACGATAGTTCATATAGTTAGGAGCAATCTATACTGATGGAGAGTACCAATTGATGGTAATTTGAATACCGGTCAAGAAATCAGGACAACCTTAAATCCAAGAACACTAGTGAATAGACATGAGGAATTATCGACTGATTACACTGGTGAATAACAGAGAGAATATGAACTTACTGGTGATTTTTTTTTTTTAAATTATAACAAAAAAGTTTTAAAGGAAAATATCTATTTATAAAATAAATAAATTTTTTTTCCATATCCCAAATCTCAATGTTACAGCGAGCTGATCAGAGTAATCCACGTACACAGGGGACAGAGAGGAGAGTTCCCTGTAATGAGCACCGGTACAGATGAACATTTACAGTATAGGATTTATAGGTTTATTTATCCGATCTCCGACTTCTGCCAATCTTGCGGGTTACCCTATGGTTCCTTTCAGTTAATAAAAAAGAATATAAAATTAAACTTTCTAAACATAAAATTTTAAAAGTAGTGAGTTTTATAACTAAAGGCACTACCATAGGGTAAACCGCAAATGAGATGCAGGAGTTTGGGTGATCTCGTTCGGTCTCATATAGCCGTTGTGAACGACTGAGTCTCCAGTCTTGTCCGTGACTCCGAGCCCTCAAATGAGAGGAAATTTTCTTTTAAAAATAATTACAGACGAATAAATGCATAAAAAAAAATAATAGAAAAAAAAATTAAAAATCCACATCCTTAGAATTTTCCCGTGACTGAATTCTCAATAATGTAAGTTTGTTTTAGTTAAGGTTAGATGCCGTTTCTAGTAGTTAGCTAATGAGTAGCTTTAGACACTCTGACCTATATTTATAGGTATTATTACTTTATATATATATTAAGTTTATCCAATATAGTATTAGCTTTATAATATATATATATATATATATTATATTATATATAATTAATATATACTATATATATATATATATTAATAAATATATATATTTAATATATATATATATATATATATATTAATATATATATTAAAATATATATATATATTATATTATATTATATATATTATATATTATATATATATATTATATATATATAATATATATATATATAATATTAAATATTATACTATTATATTAATTAATATATTTTTATAATATTAATATATATTATTATATATTATATAATTTATAATATAATATTAATATATAATATATATATTAATATATATAATATATATATATATTATATATATTAATATATATAGGTCAGTCAATCCCGAATAGTTTCAGGCATTGTAACTAGATTAAATCATAACAGCCTACATCGATATATAAAATTATTTATTTATATTAGTTTATTTATTTATTTATTTATTTGAGTTTATATTTATTTTTTATACTTTGCGATCCGGAAATTCTAAAAATTAAATAAATGAAGAAATGTATATCTTTTACAAAAAAATTAAAATTGTTAAATTCTTTCAAGATATAACAGGTTTTTTCTGTCAACTCGAACTTTTCGTGTCTGCTAAAAGGCCGAGCGAGCAATGCTCAGAGGTGCAACCATGTTAATTTCTTTTTTAAGTAGTAACGAATACCCACGGGTAAATCAAGAACGAGTAGATAGAGTCTGGGTTGCGTCTGACTATCGTATGATATAAACGGGGGAGACTTGTCCTCCTCTCTGTCCTTACCCTCATCATCGGCTCGAATCCCCCTAAAAAAGGATATATAAAAGTAATTAAAATAACATTTTTACTCGCAAAGCGAGTAATAAAAAACATGGTATTTGGCTAACTTTTGCACTCTCGTGAGAGACTAATGCGGTTCAAGGTCAATATCAGAGCGTACAGTATTTCAGGTGTAAGATTTTTTACTAATATTAATGTTTTATTAATATAAAATATTAGAATAAAATAATTTTTAAATGTTTGTCATTCCGTTGAAACTGACCTCTGAAAATCAAAAATGTTTATTTATTTTCACTGTAGATTGTTTAAGTTTTTCTAGTTAATGCCTGAATCCTTCGTGGGATATGCTGGCAGTATATATATATATATATATATTATATATAATACTTAATATAATATATAATTATATATTATAAAATATATATATATATATATATATATATATATTATTATAATATATATAATATAATATAATATACTAATTTATATATATAATATTATATAATATCTATATATGGACCTTTTATTTATTCTCATAACGATCAATTTTATATAATTTTCTGTACAAAAATGAATGCATTCGAACAAAAAATTATGCGTTTAACTATCCTTTATATTTTTACCTCAATAAATTGCAGAGACAAATATTTATCAATTTATTGATGAAGTGAAAAGATTATGAAAATCTTAATGAAAATAAAATATTCTTTTGAACACTTATATGAGAAAATAAATACTTAATATAGTATATAATTTAAATAGTAGTTAAAATTATAAACTTGTTTTAAATAATTATATATTTTTTATTATAATATAATCTTTTTTAAATATATAGTCATAGACCTTATATCATAAAAAACTATGATTAGTAAAATAATATTTAATCTCTAAGCTCGTAACTCTTAATTTGAGCACTCAGTTTGGTATATCAAATAATTCTTTTCTTTATAAATTATATGTTTCTATATAATATAATTCACAGTTGTTTCGTGTTTAAATTTTCTCATTTTTTGGTGCGCGAGTACCGCGCAATAGATCACCTTCACGTATACTAACTAAGCTATTTGTAAAATTATTAAAATTCTTTTTCTGCTTTTTTATCTCCCCAGCCTGTAATCTTAATTTCAGCACTATTTGGTATCTAAAATAGTTGTTTTTATTGTTTCAATTTTCATTTTTTTTGGGTTGGACGTACCGGCAATAGCTGCTTACTGTGGCTTACTAGATGTTGAACATTTAATGTACTTATATAGCTACTATATCTATATATATATAGTATATAACTAATATATACTATATAATATAATATATATATATATATATATATATATAATATTATATCCTTTACTCTAAGGAAATATATATATATCGTATTTATATATATTATTATATACTTCTAATATTTTTCGTTCCATTTACAATCCATGTAATAATTTTTTTTTGTGTTTGGTTTTCATTACTCTTTGTTTTTTTTTTAGGTCTGTAGTGTTGCCTTCTAAGGAATTATTCTGATGCAAATATATAAGTTGGATGAAAAGACCTTTCTTTAACCACAACCAAGAATATATATAATAATTAAATAGTAGTTAAATTATAATTGTACTTTAAAAGAATACATTTCTAATATACCTTTTAAATAAACATCCTAGACCTATGAAAGGTTGTATACAGTATATATATAGCATATATTTTACCTCCCTATCTGTAATCTTAATTTGAGCACTATTTGGTATCATAATTCTTTTCATAATTATAGTTTCATAATCATAATTCATAGTTGTTTCATGTTTAATTTTCATTTTTTTTGGCGAGTACCGGCAATAGATGCAACGTTACTATAGCTATTTTAAATTATTAAAATTCTTTTTTTTTTTATCTCCCCAGCCTGTAATCTTAATTTCAGCACTATTTGGTATCTAATAGTTGTTTTATGTTTAATTTTCATTTTTTTGGTGAGTACCGGCAATAGCTGCTACTGTGCTATAGATGTTGAACATTTTAATGTACCCTATATATATATATTATATATATATATATATATATATACTATATATACTATATATATATATTATATATATATATATATATATAATATAATGTTGTATATATAATATATATATACTACATATTATATATAATATAGTTATATTAGAAAACTATATATATATTTAATAATTTCTTCGTTCCATTTAAATCATGTAAGATTGTTTTTTGTGTTGTGTTTGTGATGTATCTGCTCTTTTCGTTTATTTTTAGATGTACCTGAGTGGTTGCCTTCTACAGAATTATGTCTGATCAAGTATATAAGGTTGGATGAAAAAGACTTCTTTCTTTAACCAGAACCAAAAGAAATTAGATATATATATATAATTATATATATACTGTTTTCGATATATATATAATATATATATATATATTAATATATATATATATACTTCACATATATATATATATTATATATAATATACATATATATAATATATAATAATATATATAATATATGCCCTATATATATATAGGTATAATTATAGCTAGTATAGTATAGTAATTATAGTCTAAGATGAAATTAGAAAAAAATAGTTCTCAATGACTTGTAGGAGTGTAATAATGACGCGCACAAGTCCTGAGAGTTTTTTTATGTTAGCCATCCGATCAAAACACTTCCTCAAACAATGAATCTAAAACTCCTTTGAAAAACCTTTGCAACAGCGGTGGAAATGTTTTTTAACTGAATAGTGCGGGAGATACGTCTATTCGGTGTCTGATCACTAATCTTTCATCTGCTTTGGTTTAACCCCTAAGTATAATAAAGTAATTTTTCTGTTACTGTAGCACACAGCGGTGGAAATGTTTTTTTAATGTGTAAAGTTGAGCAACTCCTTTGTTTCGTCTCACTAATTCACTTTATCTGCCTTTTTTTAAAGTTTTACAATTAAAACAATGAAATAAAAACAGTATACATCACCATTGGTAGCATTTAATATAATAATATATAATATAATAATATATAATAATTCAAAATAGTAACTACTATAGAGTGAGGTCATGTTTCATCTTCTCTAAGCAACTTCTATCTTTAATTTTAACATTTTTGCGCGGCCTCTATGTATTACATCTTACTTAACGGGAGCTATTTGTATCTTAGGCTGTTAGCTTTAGCAGGTTCTCAGGCCCAACAGACACACTCAACTTTATTGTGATCCCAATGACCCTTTAAAAGATCGTATCCGCTCCAAAACCCTGCTCTAATCTCTCTAAACCTCAAATGTTTTCCTCTCATTCCCCATCATTCTCTCCCTCTCTCCATCGTTCTCTAACGTGGAAGTCTAAATGGATTGCCTTGAAATAACATCTAGATTCACAGCTTGATTCCGAATTTTAGGAATCAGATTCTATAGGAATGGATTGATTCCTATCACTTGGCGACTATAGATATCACAGATGATTTTCCAATCAGTCTCCGTTACTGGAAACTATTTAATATGCAGGAAAGTGAAATAGGACTAACAAAGTCGGAAAGAGAGAATTGTCCTCGACTTTCTTCATAAGGCCCATACAAATAGATTACTCACACAAAAGCTTTCGTTAAGCATAAAGTTCTAAGGACTTAGGATGCAAAAATGTTGAAATGTACTATATCTCCGATTAGCTTGAGTTTAGTGGGATTATTGAGCGAGGAGAATTCTTGCTGTGTTCTTTCAAAATTGGTTATTATAGTTTAAGTTTCCAGGAAGTTGAATCACGGTTGTAATTGCATTTTTTAGGATTTGAACAAGTATTCCTGATTCACAATATTAGATTGACTCTGCTTTACAGAAAAAATAAAGATTTCCATAAGATTTTAATTCTTATTAGTATCTGGCAGGAGTAAATTAATAGAATAGTGTACGGAAATGATAGAAATGTAAGATGAATAGAGCATATTGTGGTAGTGAGCGGCTCAGGAGTTAGCAACAGTTAGAGTAATTATCTTACCACTTCCTTGTAGACTAGAGTTGCCAATTATGGAATAGGTGGGTTGGCATCGAGTAGGTTTGTGTAGGTCTTAATGTTTGTAATATATTTTATGGTAGGTTGTACCATTAAGGTTCAAGTTTCGAATTTTGTATATCTGTGGGGTATGTTGACTATGTGGAGTCTATTCTCTGCTAATGGAAGAGGGCTTGATCATGGTAATTAGTTAATTGGTACAACTTGTGATACGTATTTTCTCTGGGGTTTCTTATTTATATTTCTTTTCTAAACATTAACTCTCATATGCTATTTCTATATGACCAAAGTCAATATATATAATACTTACTATCGATTAAAATGAATAAAATACACTAGTTGTCCTTCCACCGTGTATAATATTGGGAGTGATTTCAACTTGAGAAAGATGGAGTTAAGTTGAGTTGGATGTGGATAATTTATTTATAACTGTCTCTAGTTCTCTTATTCCATCTTGAACTTCTTTATTATTTTGAAACTGGAAATAATTGCTGCAGAGAGTGATTTGGCAAGCAATGCATGAGTTATAATAAAATTAACATAAACTTTATCGGATTGAGGAATTAAGAGTAACATTTTTTTTATCGTATAAATGGAAATTATAATTTATTCTATAATTGATAATTTTGTACATTATAATTAACTTAAGGAGCTATGGAAGAGGATGTACTGAGGGAATGCTTCTTTCTACCTAAATGAGTGATCTTTTACGCAGTAAATAGAAGCTTATATTTATTTTCATCAAAATGAATATATATGTCGATAATTATTGTCCTGATGAGGGTTACTTGTCATAACGCTTCTTTTGATTAATGTATTAGTATGATCATGTTACATGTAGATGCTTGAGATTAGTAGTAATGAGGGTGTAATATCAAAGATAGCAAGGTTTTTGTCTATACAATTGAGATGTAAAGTGTTTAGATTAGAGCAGAGCAGAGCTGCTGTTTTCCTTATGTTACGACAATAGTCATGAACTGAACTAAGTGAACCATATATTATTTTTTTCGCTGAATTCAAATAAATAACGTAAAGATAATTTTATTTTTAGTGTATTATGACTTCACGTGGCTGTATCAATTTTAAGAGTTACGACCTCTTTAAGATTATACATTTTTATATGAAAATAAATTTCTTCATTGAAATGATGGAATTAGTGTAATTATTATCAACATGTGTATTATAGTGGTTGATTTTTATATAGTCCATAGAGTTATTAGTCAAAAATGATGTAATTTGTCGCTTTTAATGGTAAAAATTATAGGCATGTAATTATAGTTGGTCTGTGTCATTCACTATGTATAAGTATTTGATCTTTTGTAACAAAAAAGAATGGGTGATAAGTTGATTATTTATTTTTGTTTTAGCTAATTGTAATAGAATATTGATGATAACTAAATTTGATGTACATTTGAGTAAATATTGTTAATTAGAATGTACACAACTAGTTGATAGAGAATAATCGATTTGGCAACTTAAACTATAATGTATACTTAAGTATGTTGTGGTATTTGACAAGTGTATTGCGGGTGAAAGATGTCAATTAATTTTTTGTAGTTGTTATATTTGAAATTCTGAGATAGTTTTATTCGGATATTTGAATCTCTAACTGGTTTTTAAGTTCTATTAACAACAAGGATTTAAATGATCGAATAACACAGACAAAGTTATCCTAATTTAATATATTTTATCTTTTATCTTTCTTCAAAGAGAGATTTTGGTTTTTTTGGTAATAGATTTAAATCATAGGGGTACCAAAACATATTATAATTATATTTAACGAATAATTAATACCCAATATCTGAAAGGCAGCTCATTTTGTATTCTTGTTTTGTGGAGTGGATCATGGTAAGCTTTTAACGTTCAAATAATTTTAATGGATATTAGATTTATTTATTAATCATGAAGATTGTTGAGTCAAAATTTCCACAGTTGCTGTGGCAGAGTGCCGTGGCTTAACCTTATTTTACTAGAAAGCATGCATCTGGAACGCAAGGCAAAACTAGGTTTATCCGCTTTTTAAAGTATCTATACACTTTTAGTGATTTCTATAAATCTAGAGTAGTTTTTAATTTCTGTATGGGCATCTAAAAGATACAATCTAAGTCAAGATATGCCTTCAATAATTACTTCACCGGATGATACAAAATGAACCTGCAGTACTCTTTGTCTCTTTACATTAATGTATGTGGAGATGGAATAAGACTGCAGTTTAAAAGAAGTAAATGCAATAAACTGATCGTAACATTTTCAATTACAGTCTGAAATGATTTATACTCTCGATGTTTAATCCAATGAGGGTCGCGTATCATGAAACAATATTTTCTTAAATTAAATGTATTAATATTCTAGATCTAGCAGCATTCTACAAATATAGCAGGTGGGATTGGTAAATTTCTAGTTATTCTAATAAAACTTCATGGAATCTGTTTAGAATGATAATCTTCCGATAATAAAAGTTATTCTTTCTAAATTGAAAAATCAAAGAAGAGTTGAAATTCATAAATAAATTATAGCTTTAGGTGGATCTTGCGAGTAGATAAGTATTAGTAATATTCAACACAGTTCATATGATTATAATTAAAAATTAAAATAAAAATATATAAATATCTATAAGAGAGAAAAAAAAATTGATATCAATAAAAGCTGATCAGGCGAGATGAGAGATTGAATCAAATTAAAAGAAGGAAAGGAGTTAATAATTCCAATGAGAATAAAAAAAAAAAATTAAAAAAATAAAAAGTAAGGCGCTGTATTACATATAGAGCATCCATTAAAGTAATATCTAAGATAAATAAGTTTGTAATGTAACTAGCAACCTTTTTTTTTATATATCTTCAGGAAAGCGAATCTTAAAATTATTCTTTCCTAAAAAAGATATTAATCTATTAATAATACAGACAAATACTGAACTTACTTATTTCTTATTATTCTAACTATGTGAGGACGAACTGTTTAAGAGAATCTTTTATTTTTGTTTTAGTCTTTTATAAAATAATTTAATAAAAATAATAACTAAAAATCATTGCTGTACTATCAGCAAATTAAATACGTACTATTACATAGATCAATGAAATTTAATTGTTCTATTGATTCTTTTACTGCTTATTATCTACAGTTTTATCTAAATTAATATATGACTAATGTCACCATAAGCAAATAAATAAATAATTTTCCGAATTTCTGTGAAAGCGGAGGCATTCATATAAAAATCATGGGAAAGCGTTATACGTTAAAAATTGAGAGTAGAAAAGTGTAAACATGTGTTCTGTGTAATATATTGTAATATGAAATAAACACTTAAAACTAAAGTTAAAAAAACAAAATAAATAGAAGATAAAATATTTTATCTTCTAACAAAAAGATTTTTTAACAGATTCTAAGAGATTTTTAACTCTTAGGAGGCAAGTAGTGGAGTGTATCTCCTCTTCTAGTCATCTCTAATGGTAAAACAAGACATAGGAAGGTCTTTATTCATTGGTTCAGCGACTCTTTTGTTCGATACTGGGTAATTTTGTTGAGGATCTTGGTGTAGAGTTCCAGGAGCAGTCTTTGCTCATCCTTGCACCTTGTTTGGCTTCTTGTAACCTTTGGTACATTCCTCGGACCTCTGAATTGCTGTTGAGGTCTATACGACGGATCTTCTTTTCTATATGTATGCAACAACAACGTATTCCATAATTTCTTCTGAGGTGTTACCTATCATCTTTCGGGAAGTGCTTTCAGAACTTGGCACATCTATCCCCTCTACAGATCATCAGCAGTGGTAGTTACCAAAGTAATCACACTTGTGAGTTATCTGCAAATGAACAGGCTGTTCCTCGGTGTTCCGACTATCTGAAATATATGAATCCTCGATGTCTGATGGTTGATAGAGACGTGTCTATACCCTCTTAACTTGAGAGTTATTTGATGTGGAGGAGTATGAGGAGTGGAGTCAATCTACTCTTCCTTGAGGAGTATCTCAGGTAATTTTTTGATTACAAGGGAGTGGGTTTTGTGTTTCTAACTAAAGGATTCTGTTGTCTGGTGTTGAATCCTCTGGTAATAGCATATATTGCTTCATCATAAAAACTTAGGGGGATCCAAGAAGAAGTGCTTATGGAGATTCTTGATCATGTCTATCTGTTGGTTGGACTTCTTCAGGTTCCATACTTTTTCTTTCTGTTGTAACTTTCGGAGAATCCTAAGTTTCTTTGATATGCATCTGGATTCCAAATCTCATCATTAATGAAAAGTGAGATTCTGTAATCTTTTTCTAACTGGAAATTATCTTTACATTATTCCGGAACCCGGAAATAAATTGTCGTTGCATTTATAACATAAACGCATAAGCATATTTGGCTTCCTTTATTTATTTACAATAAAAGGACCTTCAAAATCTTTTGTTCAATTTTGGATCTGTTCTAGGATATTTTTACAGGCATTTAACAAAAGACTAATCGCCACTTTCAAATCTCTTTGGCAGTGGGCTCTTTGTGTTGCTGTTCTCATAGCTTTAATTGTTTCCTTGTACAATTTTCTCTAGTAAGTCATTATTGCACATTCTTTCCACTATACATTACCTCACTGATAGAATTTCATATTTTACCGATTATAATTTGTAAATGGAAGACATAAATCAGGCATTCTTCGTCAGGAAGGTATCCATCTTTCATATATCCATGCAGGCGAAATTGGAGAGATGCCACATTGATGATTAATTATACGAATGTATATGTGCTATTTGAGTCGAAGTATAAGTATTTTGACCAAATCTAGATATCCTCTTACGAATAATGAAACGAAGAAATTTCAATTATCCGCATTCCATCTTCCTAAAACACCATTTTGACTTGGTTGTAGGCAGAATATTAACCTTTTTTATCCTGCAAGCTGTTACATAAGCATCTTTGGAATAGTGCACAGCCGATCGAAATTCTGGGCATTGTCTGAGCTAAAATTTCTGGGCTCGGAATGCGAAATATATACTCTTTCTTGTAAAGCTTGAGAAAATTCTTGGCTTGTTCTTGATTAAAGGCGACTAATTCGCAGTATCTAGTCAAAACATCTCTGAAGACAAGAATATTTTTGATCTCTCCTAGAAATTGAACCTCCTTTGAGAACGATTTTTTCTGCATTGCTAATCCACGTTTTACTCTAGAAAACTGCGAGTATAAGGAAGAGGCAATCGTTGATTTCAGCTTGGAGGTCTATGGACCTTTACCTTAGCACAAGATCAGCGCATTGAGCGAACAGTCTCGCCGTTTACTAACTTACTTAAATGGGAAAAACGTTCTCTCTCTAACTCGTTTTTGTCAGTCCTTTGCTGTCCTCCATGCCCACTTCCAAGTAAGGAATGGCAATGAATCTATAAACTGAGTATCGATGCTATCTGGTACTTGTTACATAAGGCTCTCCTTGTCTAGTTGCATAAGTACATGCACATTTCTTATGGAAATGTGTGTGATAAGTCTTTGGTTTTTCCTAGCTACTTTAACTAATTTCTTTTAAATCTAGGGCAATTCTCTTGTTCCCTATTAAAAGTTCTTTCGTTACGATAAAATCTTTTCTTGTAGCATCGTTTCTTTTCCCTTTAAAAGAATAAAACGTTTGTATCTTTTTGCTAGGTATGCCTACTTCGAGAATAATCTGGCGGGTATATTAGTCTTATCCTGTTCTTATACTTGTATAGTTGGTGAATAAACTATTAACAAATATAATTCAACGGGCTAGCGTCCCGTTGTTGTTTTGGCTTCTGGCGAGTATAGTAAAGAAAAGAGGTTGGTTATCAGTTAATATGTTGATTGGGTAAAACACCGTGTTTTTAAACTTCTGTAGTGAAAAGACAAAAGCTAAACATTCCTTTTCTATAATATCATAATACTTTTCGTGTCATTACCTTTACTTCATCGGTATACGAACGATATGCTTTCTTTCCACCTTATACATTTGGTAAAGTACTCCTCCTATTCCATAGTCACAGCGTCTGTGCCTATAAAGAATGGCTTGGAATAGTCTGGAAAAGTTAACTGAGGTTGCCCACAAGCTTCTCTTTTAAGAGCTCAAATGCTTTTTGGTGTTCTTTCCATTAAACTTAACCCTCTTCTTTATTAAGTTATATAATGTTTTCGCAATTTGAAAGACTAATTTAAAAAAGCGAAAATACGAGAAAAATCCTAATAAGGATTGTGTTTCCTTACACTTGTTGGAGGGACGAAACTCTTCATCGATCCTATCTTCTGCTGGATACTGGTGAATATCTTCGGATCGTCTTCTATTATCTAAATCCTAAGTATCAAAACTGAAGTTTGAGAAAAAATGGGACATTTAGTCAATTTACTCTTATTTATTATCTCATACATGCAGTAAAAACTTTCCTTAAGTTTTCAAAATGTTCTGATTTAGATTCTTTTAACCCTATTTGATTAGAGTACATTCCATCTAAATCACAACTCGGGCAATAAGGCCTAATAAAATGGTTCAACGCGACTTGCCTTGTCCTAGCATAGGTGCTTGAGCATTGCGGTGCCCAAATCAATAATCTGGTTGGGCAGAATAATCCTTTCCTAGTCGGAAGCCATTAATTTCTGTGTTTTCCTCCTCGACTTCGAACTTCAAGGGAATGGTAAGCATCTATCAAGTCACAGCTAGTAAATATTGTACTACCTAGGGACGAAAATATCTCGTCTATTGAGGGCATTGGGTACCTTGGACGCTGAAGGAGTTCAGGTGCCTATAGTCTATACAGACCCTTGGTTTATTAGAGTTCTTTGGCCACCACCAGTAGAGGTGAAATATGTGGCGAATAGCAAGCCTTAATATATCCCTTCTTTAAAGCTGCATCTGTAAAATGTCTATGTCTTCCAGATAGCGATGTGGAAGAACGATATTTTTCAAAATGATCTTTGGAGCATCTGGAGTAAGTTCTATTTTCAAACTTCTGTATGGGACACACAGGAACTGCATCATCATCTAGAGCATAAAACAGAAGAATTAACAAATCGAAAAGTTCTAGATATGTTCAGGGTTCTGTAAAATAGAAACATCTGCCTTTCTTTATTTACTTAATTATCAAATTATTTATATATGCATTCTTCAACTGTTTATCTGATAAATTTTCTGAGCAGGTTACTATACAAGAGAACCTATGTGCTTATTTTCTGTAGATACTGTTATTCAAAAAATATCACAATAACTTTTCTAAAATTAAAAAAAAACTTCCCCTATATTAATTTATTTCTTCTTAAATAAAAAGGCTTGTCACTTAGATTATAAATATAACTCAAAATAACTTCATTATTTCTACCTGGGCCACTACAGAATTTGAGCAAACATGATATATGGCCTGAAGGAAATACAGGTGTTTATTGGAACATTCTTTCCAATTCTAATCCCTTTTATACCAGTCTGACTTCTCAGATCCATAGAATTGAGCAGTGTGCATTTGTTCTTCATTAATAGCAATTGAACTTCTATTTCTTCGTCTGCTATGAAAGGTCTCCTCTTAACTGGAGGAAGTTTGTAATTTTCTTTGTTCTATGTAGAACAACAAGAATTCTTTCTTTAATTTCTATCTTTGTAGGCCTTTTCAATGAGCCTTTATTAATTTCTGTCTTTGTAGGCTTCTTCAATAAGCCTTTATTAATTATCTTTGTAGGCTTTTTCAATAAATATTTATTCATAATAATCTCTGTGTAGGCTTTTCAATAGAGCCTCTATAAATTACTGTTTACAGTTATCACTGTAATTGTTATTATTCCCTTTAATCAAATTTTTAATTTTTCTATGATTATTACATCTTCTATCTTTCCTTAGTTATCTATATCTATGATTCATGAGGAAAAAGCTCCTATTTGGACAAAGAGATTTTTAATTTCGTATATGTTAGATTTTATATTTTAAGATTTAATGCATATGAAGAAAGGTCTATGGTAATGCCAGGTAGAGTAGCTAAAATTAACTGTAACCTAATAAGATTCTCATTCCAGCTCCAACGTACTTTCCGTTTTACCACTAAAAGGTAACTGGGTTAATACTGTTGGTGTAGCCTTAGAAGTAGATCAACTTCTCCCATGGGTGGATCATCTGAGTGCCAATCCCTTGAACTATAATACTGCTTCTTTCAGAGACAGTTTAAATCTTCCTTCTTCTTTCTAATTCTCTAATCATATCCAACGATATCAATACAGGATTGTGCTTAACTAAATCTAAATAGGCTATATCTCAAACTCGTCTGACCTTTGTTGGAGTCAAATAAAATATTGACAGAAATAATTGACAGCCCAATTTTGAGTGGAGGTCAATTCCTACACAAAGTAGCTAGAGGTTTTCTATGCCACACATCTTACCTTACACTTAAGTATTTTCTTTTAACCTTACTATTCTCATTTACCTTATCTTCATTTACATCTTCGCTAAATTACAATAATTTATCTCTATTATAGACTGATCTGGTGTAAAAAATTTGTTCGTTAATCTCTTCTCTTCATCTCAGTTAATCCAGATATTTTTTAAATATACTTCATGTTCTGGAATCTTGCTTGATGATGAGACCAATCAGAGAGCTCTGGTTGTTTTTTCTTGGACTTCTATCCTTAGCTACGCTCATTCTTGTAAGAGTATGGCTTTCTAGTATTTGAATCATTTTTAATCTCGCCTCTCAGCTTTGACCCCATTATCAAAATCAGATTGGGGTATATTCATATGGTATTACCAATTATTTTCAATTCTCATTAGGGATCCATAACAGGGGCAATTGCTTGCAACTAGAAGATGAACTCTCCTCGGCATGGGAACTTTATACATTACTCTACGATATTGGTATTCGAACACAAGTGTACTAGAATCAGGCACTAAATGATTCACATTATTATAGGCAAAGTCCCATGACTTTATCTCTTTAACTGGCGAGAAGTTTCTTAACTATATTAAGTACTTACATTTGGAGAAGATTCTTTTTCCTGAAATTTAGAAGTATTCTTTTTATTACCCCATTCCATTGTTCTGTTCCTCATGGATGGGACACGTTTGTTTCTTTCTTTTAAAACTTCACTGTTATTAGTGCTATTGTTCTCAGTATAAGAATAATCTAGCTGTATTTCTTCTATCTTGTTCAGTTCTATGGTTAGTTTGGAATAAGACTCCTTCTATTTGACTAAGTTTCTCAAAAATTTCTACGAAACTTAAGTCTGGATTAAACTTTAAGACCTTTTCTGCTAAGTCTTCTATGATCTCTGAGCTCTTCCATACTCTCTAAATTTTGTTAACAACTTTAAGATTATTTATCTGTTATGTGGAGAAAATCCAAAGGAAGTCTCTATATCTATGAGTTTTTTCTGAAATATTTCCAAAGGAGATTCTTCAAGTCAACATGAATTCAGTAAGGGTTAATGTCGGTCTCCTTTGAAATTCTCATGAACCTGTTTCTAATAAACATGAAGATGATCTCTGGCTTTGTCTGCGTATTGAGAAAAATCTTCAAGTTTGAATTACGAAGTCTTCTAGTGTCTTACCCTCGAGATAGCTATTTAATCCTTCCACGATATTTATCTATTGACGGGAGAACACTCTTGATTAATAGAATTCAGAAATCAAGGAAATTTGTATGTCTGCCTAGCTTTATAGTTCCTATTTTCTTCTTTTGCAGTGTAATCTAAAGGCCTAAACGTGTGTCTTTCTTACTCATCATTGGCACAGTTGAAAGTAATCCTTCAATTTATGCCATACCCCAAAAACTCTGGGAAATGCTGTGGGTGAGTCCTTCCATACAATTTAATTTCTTCTAGGGACAACTTCTCACTTGACATGCTGGGACGGGGCATATCCCCTCCACGCAGTTATTTATTCATAAGCATATGTTTGAGGTTTTTGCATTTTACATTACTTTCTTTCTCTTGCGACTGTTAACAACATTAACTGTTTTATTTTTGCTTTAGTGAGTCTTTCCAATATTGCCTACATATTCATAATTTAAAAATCTTCCTACTTTCAAATTCTTCATAATTTACTCTGCAATGTTTGCATAATAAAAAGTGCATATATCTCTTTGAATTAATATAATAATAATAAAATAATAATAATATTAATATATAATAAATTAAGGAATAATATATATATTAAATTAATAATAAATGATAATAATAAATGAGTTAATCCGTTTCGACTTTCGAGAAGCCCAGGATATAATAATGAATAACCAACAGAAAATTATAATAATAAGGCAATTATAATAATATAATAATAATAAAATAATATAATATAAGTAATAATAAATGAATAATAATTATAAAATAAAATAATATAAATAATAATAATAATGGACTTTAGATATCTCCGAAATCTGTTAATTTTTTTTTGTAAATTTCAATGGCTGTAATCCTATTCAAATGAAATAAAAAATAAACTTTGCGGAAAAAAAAAAGTTCTTAAAAAACCTATAAATATGTCTGAGAAATTTATATTATACCGAAAGGGCATAAAGATTATAATTAAAAGATTTACCTTGGTTGTTTCGAAGTAGATAACGATAGTGAGATGATGAGAAGAGACCAACTGCAGGAGGCTACACATAGCAAAAAAAACTTCATAAAGACGTGCAGAGTCTCTAAGGAGCAACATAGATTCCATCTGCACAACAGAAGTCTCCTTCTACAGAAGGCTGAACTTCTCTTGAAGAAGGGAAATCGAGAAAAAGATTTTGCTCTTGACCGTCGAAGACTCAAAATTGGACGGAAAGTGAGGAATGTCATTTCGGCATTTGCTTCAGCTTCTCCTTTCTACAAAAAAGAAAGAATATATATATATATATATATATTAATAATAATTATTATATATATATAGTATCCTATTCTGTTAACGACTCTCAGTTTTAAATTTTTTTGTTTATTTTTATTATTGCAACTAATATAACCAACAATTAATTCAAGTGGTAACGGACATGACAATTATTTCGAATATTTAATAATTTAAAAATCAACATTTGTTAAATATTTTTAAAACTGAAATATCTCGAAAAGTACCGCACTTGCAGAAAAACCAATATCATATTTGGAATCAGCGATAAATTATATACACAAATTAAAAAAAAAAAAAAAAAAAAAAAAAAAAAAAAAAAAAAAAAAATCATAATTAATATACGAAAAAGACGACACTTACAGAAAAACCAATTAACATATTGGAATCACTATAAAGGCCATTATAGAAAAATTAAAATAAAAGATTACTAAAAAAAAAACGCAAAAAAAAAAAAAAAAAAATTAGGGCTCAGGTGGGACAGAGGGTGGACGTTTTCCATACCCGTAGGGAGGGCGAGGAACCCGCGACACCAAAACAAAGAGCCGGTCGCACACCCTCCCGGAGGGAAAATGTCATACATCTTATTCCCCGAAGCGAGAGACCCCGGGGGACCCTCAATCTTGCGGTTACCCTTGTATTCCAGTAAAAAAAAAAAAAAAAAATAAAAATAAAACTGGGTAATAGTCGTAAAACGGAAAGGTCCTATATATTTTGAATCATGTTCGTTACCTTAAATTGATTGTTCGGATCATATACTAGAAATCATATTAAAAAAAAATAAAAAAAAATTCAAACTGGACGGAGTCGTAAAACAGAAAGGTCCTATATATATATATATATATATATATTAATATATATATATATAATATATATATATATATAAATATATATATATATATATAGTATAATATAAAATATATAGTAATAATATATTATATATATAAAATATATATAAATATATAATTTATATATAAATAGATATAATATTATATAATATTTACTCAATATATATAGTATATATTGTACATTATATATTTATTGGGTAAAACCTCTATTAAATACAAGACCCAAATATATATGCAAGAATAAATATATAAATATATAGATAGTATTATCTATATATCTATAATATATATATATAAATATATATAAATAATAATATTATAATATATAATAAATATATATATATATAGATAGTATATAATATAATGAGAAGAAATGCCCTGAGCGATGAATTACCCACATTGCATATTAAGAGGACTTGCAAATCACAAACTGCATGCTTAAGACTACATACATGACACACACAAACCCAAGAGATTAACACACTTTCAAAGCATACACTAACCTACTCGCAGATCCCTACAAGAAATCAGGAACTGCAAATTAACCCCGATATATCCTTCTGTACCCAACAAATTCGTTCCAACAACATGCAAACTTTTCATAACCTTTTTTCCCCCCAAAAATGCCCTCGCCCCTAAAAAATTTTTCAAAAGAAAAAAAGTTTTTCCTAAAACATTTTAAAAAAAATGCAAAACTCAACTACTCAACAAGAGGTATTTTCAAAAATTCAAAAATACCATATT
>JABUQX010091017.1:42500-47443 GCA_015478945.1 Trachelipus rathkii
GCATCTGAGGGTGAATAGAGTTAGAATGCAGGGGAAATAACGGATGAAAATTACCAAAATTTGCAAGACAGTACAGAACCCGAAGGAACACATATTGGACAGAAAAGAAGAAAAGTCGCCCCATCACAACAGCTGATATGTAGCGATTGAAAGAAAGCTAGACATAATAACAAAGAGAAGAGTAAACCAAGGAGGATCTTGAGAGCATTGACCGCGTGCATATAACCCGTCAAATGCTTGTGGATATGCTAACGCACACGCAATCTTCACCCGTAGTTCCTAAGGCGAAAACCATAAATCATAAGATAGGAAAGTAATACGCCAGACCTCGAGCGCCGAAGCCGTACTGGCGATCGAAAGAAGTGAGAATCCAGATGATCTAAAAATGAAGTTGAAAGAGTTTCAAAATTTTAGTGGGATTTTGATTTTATAGGCATAGTTAGAAGGATCAGAGCGGCTCCTTTTTTCGGAATAGATACGTGCGCTTCCAACACTAGGAAAGTGCTACTACTGAGGCATAGAGAATATAGTTGAACAGGGGCGGATGCACGGAAGCCCACACCCCTCAAAACTCGGGGGAGGAATGCCATCCGGAGCACCCGCCTTCCTAACGTTAGATCTCAGGAGCCCACCCATACATCCGATCGAATGTAATCACAGGCAAAGGACATAGACACCTGAGAGAGAAAAGAGGAGGCAGGAAGCCAGAATCGCCAGGGTGAGTTTAAGGAATAGAGGCGAAGAGATTGGCTATCATTGGAGAAATAGCAACAAACCTCAGAGCGAATAGAGAAGAAGCAGAATTACAGAATTGTAGAGATGTTTTTGCAAGAGCCAGAAAGATTTGTAATAGGAGAACCAAGGAGTTAGGCACTTCGTTATGAAACGCTGCTCGGCGAGAGTACCTGCAAAGATTTCTAAGCAAATGAAAATTAAGCAGAGTGAAGTTGAACGAGAATTTTTTCACTCCCTGATACGCACTGTCTCTAGCCGGAATGGCCAGAGAACAAGCACGAACTATGGATTGTGGGGATAGAAAGATTTAGCAGAGGGTTAAACTTGCTAGTCCCATCAACGGATACAGCTCACCTTACTGGCAAAAGTTAAGCTTCAACCAAAGACAAAGCAGTCACCCAATTAAGTTAGCCCGAAAGCAACGCAAGGCCCCCAATCGCCGATCAAAGTGCCAGAAAAAACGCGTAGGGCAGATGGGAGCTAAAGCTAAAGTCATAAAATTAAGATATATAATTGTTGAGTCACTTTACCAATAGACGAAGTGGTGATTTATAGAAGAAGGACTAGGTGAAACTCGGTCAAGTGTTCAAAAATTGGTTTGGTACGATCCGAATGTGTGGTGGGTTCTTTAATAATTGCTCCAGATGTGAAATGCTAAAATGATGCGGCTCCCCCTCACCAAATCAATAATGAGAGTAACCCAACCATTCAGTGTTGTGACATTGAAATTCCCCTATAATAAGACGCCAGATGTGGAATGAGAAGATTAAAGATCATATAATATATATGTTAATTCATATATATAATATATATAATAATATATATAAGATTATACTATATTAATATATAATATAATAAATATATAAAAATATAATATATATATATATAAAATAATAAATATATTATATAAAATAATAATATATCAATAATATATATAATATATATATAGTTAATCACTCACCTAAATTAGTTATTTTCTCTTTAATTAATTTTAGTTAGGTTAGTTACATTAGGCTAACTAATTAACAAACTAACTAACTGAATCACTACAACAAAGGTAATGACAAATAAACAAACATTCAATTAAGGTATTAACTAAATATATAATACGTATATATATATATATATACTATACTCTAATATAATTAATTTATATATATTCAATAAAATCTATATAAATATAGATAATACATAATAATATATACTAGAGAGGGAAGAGGAGAAGAGGGTAAGAGATAGAGAGAAGGGAGAAGTGAGTAGGGGGACTAAGGGTCGACCAAGAAACGACTTCAACGTTCTTCGGACATAAAAATATAAATGATCACAAAGTTAAAATAGCCATAGCATATATAATAGTAATATATAATTATTATATAATAAAATTATATATTAATATTAGTATATATATAATATATTAATAATATATATTATAATATATAGATATACATATAATAATATAGTATATATTATAATATATCTATATAATAGTAGAGATCTCCATTCCGCAGGAAAATACATGACCACCATAAACTGACCTTGGACGACTTGGACCTTTTTTGCCTTACCTGTTTTTTTGACTTGACCTTTTTGGACCTTCATCTTTTTTGGCGCCTTGACCTTTTTTTTCGACCAATCCTTTGGTCTTCCATAGGTCAATTTGGCCTTGTAATTTTTTTGGGCAACCCTAAATTTTTTAGGCAACCCTATTTTTGGCAACCCTTAATTTTTAGCAACCTTCAATACAGAGGGTTGCGCCAGATGAGGAAGCTCATCGACGTAAAAAATTACCCTATTTTACACAGTTACCGCCTAATTTTCGGATCCATGGATTTTTTGCGCACACGGTAATTGTTGGACTTCTTAAGGGCTTAGCCTTTTTGATGTCTAACATGTTAAGCGGTGCGTTCACCCCCCGCGTGAACCTTTGGTTTCGAACCTTGGCCCCGCAGCGGCACCCAACCCTGCCGAAAGTCCGGCTGGGCGGCAGCCGGGCGTTTCCGCCAACGAGGTCGCATCCCGCACCTTGTTCACATCCCTCCTTTGTACCCCGCCCCCGCCGCCAAAATACTATTAAATATATATATAATTATTATATAATATATATATAATAATCATATAATATAACTAATATTAATAGTATATATAATATATATATCTATCTTCACAACCACACCCACACACACTGCGCCCAACGTGTCGGGAAAACTACAGAATTCACCATCCTTCCAATCTTGCAACTGCCTTACCACCTCATCCTAACGTCTTTAATTTCGAGTTCTTTCCGTCATAATCAAAATATACGCTCACACCTGAAAGATACGAATACCACCACTCGGGGCAAATTTAAGACCTTTAGTCCACAGACCTAAATGTGAGATGGTAATGAGATATTTTGAAATCAGGTCAATTTAACCGTGCCGTGAAAGCCTAAAATAATAATAATAAAATAATAATAATAATAATAATAATAATACAATAATAATAATAATAATAATAAATAGTAATAATAATAATAATACATTAATATCTAATAATTAATATAATAAGTTATATAGTAGATATATATATACTTATATATAGATATTATATATTATATCATTATATAAATATATAAAAGTATATATAATGATAATTATATATAAAAAAAAAAAAAAAGATTATAACAATATATAGAATAATATATAAAATAGACATTTCTATTCATTCTTTCTAAATATTAACGCATATATATTATTATAATATATACGTAAATATATATTAATATTATTATATATATGAAGAGAGAGGAGAGCAAGAGAACGACGAGAGAGAGAGAGAAGAGAGAGAAGGGAGGAGAGAGATGGGAGAGACAGTTCGTTTGTGAGACATCGAACATACACCCTTAAGAGTGTGAACATCTCGAAATTTTTATATTGAATCAATTTAATTGAATTTTAATTATTTTATAATTAATATTTGCGATTTTTATAATTTTTATTTTTTCTGTATAGAGGATACATCATAAGAGCGAATCACAAAGTGAAACTCGAACCGAAAAAGCCACGTGTAGGATTCCAGGCTATCATTGTTTTTTCACTTCTCTACTCAAAAATTTTCATTTTATTTGAATATTTTTTCATTTTATTTGAGTCATGTCTGAATAATTTCTATTATTTAAATATTGTGATTATTTGCACAATTTAAAATTCATTATTTAATTTTATTTTGGATTAGGTTCGGTCCAGCGACCTAAACATGGCTTTTACATATCCAAACATGCGCCCTGCCGCATTCACACAGCAGCGGACGGGAAGAAGAGAGATGAAGAGAGAGAAGAAGAAGAGAGAGAGAAAGGAGAAGGGGGAAAAGGGGGAGAGAAAGGGAGGGGGGGAGAGAGCGAGAGAGGAGAGGAGGAAAGGAGAGGAAAATGATTCAAAGTTATAATATAGATATTAATATATATATAATATATATAATAACAATAAATTATATATAGATATAATATATTATAATATATATATTATAATATATAGCTAAGTAAATATATATATGTTTGAGAACCAGATTGGGATCATGACCTTGTCGCGGGATACCTAAAGTTCCCAGCTACACAGCTTAGAACCTAGAACGCGTCCCTAATCTTCCTAAACAACACCACTAACCTACCAACCATTACCTAACCTAATAATACCATAACCTAACCTAACGTGAACCTAGTGCGTGACACCTTAACACCTCCCTCACACCTGCACCTGGCACCTAGCCGCCACCCGCCTTGGGGCTCAGCATAATGGAAGCTTAGCCTTTGGTAGGTATCTTATAACATATCATTAGGTACCTACCGTATGAATCCAATATTTCCATTATCTTCACACACACAGCATCGACACAGCTACACTCAGCACGCACACACACACCAAACACCAACAACATACACACACAACACACAGGTCAAAACAAACAACACACAGCACCCATACAGCTACATACACGTTGATAACAACCACTACAAACACAAGACTAACAACCTTGGTTCAGGAACAATTTAGACCGGATTTGTTTAGGTCACACTTTTTCCAGTCAATTCGGTCTTGAAGCTTGGGACCTGGAGATTTCCAGCTTGCGCCACTGGATATACTATAGATAAAATTAATATATATATAGAATATAATTATATATATATATAAATATATAATATATAATATATAATAAATAATATTAAAAAAATA
>JABUQX010091018.1:0-11092 GCA_015478945.1 Trachelipus rathkii
TAATAGCAAAGAAATCTAAATTTGTTATAATATGTATTCATGTTAGATCGTTTCAGATAATAATTTGGACTCCTAGGTAATTTAGGCAGGTGTTTGAGGTATCACCTTTGCACAACCGTAAAATATTTACAATTTGATGTAGTGATAAAGCGTAGTCAAGCTTATTAATATTGTTATATGTGTAATATCAAAGAAATCAAAAAAATTTGTTATAATATGTATTCATGTTAGATCGGTTTCAGATAACAACTTTGGGCTCCTAGGTAATCTTAGGGCAGGTGTTTGAGGTAATCTCCTTTGAACAGCCGTAAAAATATTTACAGTTTGATGTAGTGATAAAATGTAGTCAAGCTTATTTAATTTTGTTTTATGTGTAATAGCAAAGAAGTACTAATTTGTTATAATATGTAATTCATGTTAGATCTGGTTTCAGGTAATAATTTAGGCTCCTAGTTAAATTTAAGGGCAGGTGTTTGAGGTATCTCCTTTGCACAACTGTAAAATATTTACAATTGATGTAGTGATAAAGCGTAGTCAAGCTTATTTATATTGTTTTTTTGTGTAATTAAGCAAAGAACATCCTAAATTTGTTATAGATATGTATTCATGTTGGATCGTTCTCAGATAATTAATTTGGGCTAATAGTAATTTAGTCAGGTGTCGAGGTATCTCCCTTGCACAAACCGTAAAAAATTACAATTTAATGTAGTTATAAAGCGTAGTAAAGCTTATTTATATTGTTTTTATGTGTAATAGCAAAGAAATCTAAATTTCTTATAAAATGTATTCATGTTAGATCGGTTCAGATAATAATTTGGGCTCAGTGGTATAGGCAAGGTGTTTGAGGTATCTCCTTTGCACAACCGTAAAATATTTACACCTTTATGTAGTGATAAAGCCGTAAGTCCAACGATTATAAATATTGTTTTATGTGTAATAGCAAAAGAAATCTAAATTTGTTATAATATGTATTCATGTTAGATCGGTTTCAGATAATAATTTGGGCTCCTAGTTATTTAGGCAGGTGTTTAAGGTATCTCCTTTGTACAACCGTAAAACATTTACACATTTAGGTTGTAATAAAGCGTAGTCAAGCCTTAATGTATATTGTTTTATGTTGTATAGCAAAGAAATCTAATTTGTTATAAATATGTATTCATGTTAGATAGTTTCAGATAATAATTTGGGCTAATAGATTAATTTAAGGCAGGTGTTTGAGGTATCTCATTTGTACAACCGTAAAGTATTTACAATTTGATGTAGTGATAAAGCGTATTCAAGCTTATTTATATTGTTTATTTGTAATAGCAAAGAAATCTAAATTTGTTATAATATGTATTCATGTTAGATCGGTTTCAGATAATAAATTTGGGCTCTTAAAGGTAATTTAGGCAGGTGTTTTCAGGTATCCCTTTGAACAACCGTGAAAAATTTACACATTTGTAGTGATAAAGCGTAGTCAGCTTATTTATATTGTTATATGGTAATAGCAAAGAAATCTAATTTTGTTATAATATTATTCATGTTAAGATCGGTTTCAGATAATAATTTGGGCTCCAAGGGTAATTTAGGCAGGTTTTGAGGAATCTCCTTTGCACAAACCGTAAATTATTTAACAAATTTTGATGTAGTGATAAAGCGTAGTCAAGTTATTTATGTTGTTTTTTTGTGTAATAGCAAAGAAATCTAATTAGTTCTAATATGTATTCATGTTAGATTTCGTGTTTTAGATAATTAATAATTTGGGCTCCTAGGTAATTTAGGCAGGTATTTAAGGTATCTCCTTTGCACAAACGCAAAAAATTTACAATTTGATGTAGTAATAAATCGTAGTTAAGCTTAATTATATTGTTTTATGTTGTATAGCAAGGAAATCTAAATTTGGTTATAATATGTATTCAATGTTTTTGTATCGGTTTCAGATAATAATTTTGGGCTACTAGGTAATTTAGGCAGGTATTTGAGGTATTTCCTTTGAAACAACCGAAAATATTACAATTTTATGTAGTGATAAAGGGTAGTAGTTAAGCCTATTTATATTGCTATAGGTGTAACTAAGCAAAGAAAATCTAAATTTGTTATAATATGTATTTATGTTAGATCGGTTTCAGATAATAATTTGGGCTAATAGGTAATTTAGGCAAGTGTTTGAGGTATCTCCTTTGCACACCGTAAAATATTTACAATTTGATGTAGTGATAAAGCGTAGTCAAGATTTTTATATTGTTTTTATGTGGTATAGCAAAGAAATCTAAAATTTGTTATACATATGTATTTATGTTAGATGCGGTTTCAGAATAATAATTTGGGCTAAATAGGTAATTTAGGCAGATGTTTGAGAATCTCCTTTGCACAACCGAAATATTTACAATTTTGATGTAGTGATAAAGCGTAGTACAGCTTATTTATAATTGTTTTTCTGTGTAATAGCAAGAAATCTAAATTTGTTAAATATGTATTCATGTTAGATTTAGTTTCAGATATAATTTGGGCTAATAGGTAAATAGGGAGGTGTTTGAGTGTACCTCCTTTGCCAACCTGTGAAATATTATCAATTTGATTGTAGGTGATAAAGCGTAGTCCAAGCTTATTTATATTGTTATAGTTGTAATAGCAAAGAAATCTTAATTTATTATAATATGTATTCATGTTAGATCGGTTTCAGATTATAATTTGGGCTCCTTCGTAATTAAGGCAGGAGTTTGAGGAATCGTCTTTGCCAACCGTAAATATTTAACAATTTCACATGTAGTGATAAAAGCGTAGTCAAGCTTATTTAATATGTTGGTAAATGTGTAATAGCAAAGAAACTAAATTTTTTGTTATAACATGTATTCATGTTAGATTCGTTCAGATAATAATTTGGGCTCCAGGGTATTAGACAGGTGATTTAGGCATGTCCTTTGCACAACCGTAAAAAAATTTACACATTTTGTAGTGATAAAGCAAGTCAAGCTTATTTATATTGTTATATGTGTAATAGCAAAGAAATCTAAATTTGTTATAATATGTATTCATGTTAGATCGGTTTCAGATAATAATTTGGGCTCCTAGGTAATTTAGGCAGGTGTTTGAGGTATCTCCTTTTTCACAACCAGAAAAAATTTACAATTTGATGTAGTGATAAAGCGTAGTCAAGCCTATTTATATTTTTTTTATGTGTAATAGCAAAGAAATCTAAATTTGTTATAATATGTATTCATGTTAGATCGGTTTCAGATAAATAATAATTTGGGCTAATAGTTAATTTAGGCAGGTGTTTGAGGTATCTCATTTGCACAACCGTAAAAAATTTACAATTTGATGTAGTGATAAAGCGTAGTCAAGCTTATTTATATTGTTTTATGTGTAATAGCAAAGAAATCTAAATTTGTTATAATATGTATTTATGTTAGATCGGTTTTAGATAATAATTTGGGCTAATAGGTAATTTAGGCAGATGTTTGAGGTATCTCCTTTGCACAACCGTAAAATATTAACACATTTATGTTGTGATAAAGCGTAGTCAAGCTTATTTATATTGTTTTATTTGTTATAGCAAAGAAATCTAAATTTGTTATAAATATAATGTATTCATGTTAGATCGATTCAGATAATAAATTTCGGAATAAAAATTTAATTTAGGCAAGGTGTGTCAGGTATCTCCTTTGCACAACCGTAAATTATTTACCATTTTATGTAGTGATAAAGCGTAGTCAAGCTTATTTATATTGTTTTATGTGTAAATGCAGGAAAGAAATCTAATTTGTTATAATCATGTCATTCATGTTAGAATCGGTTTCAGATAAATAACTAAGCTCCTAGTGAATTTAGGCAGGTGTTTGGCAGGTATCTCATTACATAACAAAACCGTAGATATTTACAAATTATGTGGTAATAAAACGTGTCAAGCTTATTTATATTGTATATATGTAAATAGCAAAGAAATCTAAATTTGTTTATAAATATGTATTCAATTTAGATCGGTTTAGATAAAAAATTTTGCTCCTTGGTAACTTAGGCAGGTTTTTGAGATATCTTCTTCGCACAACCCACGAAAAAATTAAATATATTTATGTAGGTGATAAAGTGAAGTCCAAACTTATTTATTATTTTTTTATATGTGTAATAGCAAAGAAATCTTAAATTTGTTATTATATGTATTCATGTTAGATCGGTTTTTTCAGATAATAATTTGGGCTCCTTGGTAATTAAGGCAGGTGTTTGAAGTATCTCCTTTGCAAAACCGTAAAATATTTACAATTTGATGTAGTGATAAAAGCGTAGTCAAGCTTATTTATATTGTTTTATGTGTAATAGCAAAGAAATCTAAATTTGTTATAATATGTATTCATGTTAGATCGGTTTCAGATAATAATTTGGGCTCCTAGGTAATTTAGGCAGGTGTTTGAGGTATCTCCTTTGCACAACCGTAAAATATTTACAATTTGATGTAGTGAAAAAGCGTAGTCAAGCTTTCATTATATTGTTATATGTGTAATAGCAAAGAAATCTAAATTTGCTATAATATGTATTCGTGTTAGATCGGTTTCAGATAATAATTTGGGCTCCTAGGTAGTTTAGGCAGGTGTTTGAGGTATCTCTTTTGCACACCGTAAAATATTTACAACTTTGATGAAGTGATAAAGCGTAGTCAAGCTTATTTATATTGTTAATGTGTAATAGCAAAGAAATCTAAATTTTGGTTATAATTTGCCTTCTATCAGATCGTTTTCCGATAATAATTTGGGCTCCAGAGGTAATTTGCAGGTGTTTTGGGTATCTTCTTGCACAACCGTTAAAAAACATTTTAACACATTTCTTTGGTAATAAAGCGTAAGTCAAAGCTTAATATTATATTGTTTTCTGTGTAATAGCAAAGAAATCTTAATTTGCTATAATATGTATTCATGTTAGATCGGTTTCAGATAATAATTTTGGCTCCTAGGTAATTTAGGCAGGTGTTTGAGGTACCTCCTTTGCACAACCGTAAAGAATTTACACATTTATGTAGTGTTAACGGGTAGTCAAGCTTATTTATATTGTTATATGTGTAATGGCAAGAGAATCCTAAAATTTGCTATAATAATGTGTTCCTGTTAGATCGGTTTTCAGATATAATTTGGGCTCCTAGGTAATTTAGGCAGGTGTTTTGAGTATCTCCTTTGCACAACCGTAAAATATTTACAATTTGATGTAGTAATAAAGCGTAGTCAAGCTTATTTATATAGGTTTATGTGTAAAAGCAAAGAAATGTAAATTTGTTATAATATGTATTCATGTTCGATCGGTTTCAGATAATAATTTGGGCTCCTAGGTAATTTAGCAGGTGTTTGAGGTATCTCCTTTGCACAACCGTAAAATATTTTACAATTTGATGTAGTGATTAAAGCGTAGTGCAACTTATTTATATTGTATATGTGTAATAGCAAGGAACATCAAATTTTGTTATAATATGTACTTCATTAGTTAGATCGGTTTCAGATATTAATTTGGGCTCCTAGGTAATTTAGCAGGTGTTTGAGGTATCTTCTTTGCACAACCTTAAAAAATTTACACATTTATATAGTGATAAAGTGTAGTCAAGCTTATTTATATTGTTATATGTGTAGCAAAGAAATCTAAATTTGCTATAATATGTATTCATGTAAGATCGGTTTCAGATAATAATTTGGGCTCGTAGGTAATTTAGGCAGGTGTTTGAGGTATCTGCTTTGCACAACCGTAAAAATTTACCTTTATGTAGTGATAAAGCGTAGTTCAAGCTTATTTATATTGTTATATGTGTAATAGCAAAGAAATCTAAATTTGTTATAATATGTATTCATGTTAGATCGGTTTCAGATAATAATTTGGGCTCCTAGGTAATTAAAACAGGTGTTTGAGGTATCTCCTTTTGCACAACCGTAAAAATTTAACAATTTGATGTAGTGATAAAGCGTAGTCAAGCTTATTTATATTGTTATATGTGTAATAGCAAAGAAATCTAAATTTGTTATAATATGTATTCATGTTAGATCGTTTTCAGATAATAATTTGGGCTCCTAGGTAATTTAGGCAGGTGTTTGAGGTATCTTCTTTGCACAACCGTAAAACATTTACACATTTATTTAGTAATAAAGCGTAGTCAAGCTTATTTATATTGTTTTATGTGTAATAGCAAAGAAATCTAAATTTGTTATAATATGTATTCATGTTAGATCGGTTTCAGATAATAATTTGGCTCCTATGTAATTTAGGCAGGTGTTTGAGGTATTCCTTGCACAACCGTAAAATATTTACAATTTGATGTAGTGATAATGCGTAGTCAAGCTTATTTATATTGTTTTCTGTGTAATAGCAAAGAAATCTTAATTTGTTATAATATGTATTCATGTTAGATCGGTTTCAGATAATAATTTGGGCTCCTAGGTAATTTAGGCAGGTGTTTGAGGTAACTCCTTTGCACAACGGTTAAAAATTTACACATTTATGATGTGATAAAGCGTAGTCAAGCTTATTTATATTGTTATATTGTGGTAATAGGCCAGAAATTACAAATTTTGTTATAATATTGTATTCATGTTGATCGGTTTCAGATAATAATTTGGGCTCCTAGTAATTTAGGCAGGTGTTTTGAGGTATCTCCTTTGCACAACCTTAAAATATTTACAATTTGATGTAATGATAAAGCGTAGTCAACTTATTTTTATATTGTTTTATGTGTAATAACAAAGAAATCTAAATTTGTTATAATATGTATTCATGTTAGTTCGATTTCAGATAATAATTTGGGCTCCTATTTAATTTAGGCAGGTGTTTTAGGTATCTCCTTTGCACAACCGTAAAATTTTTACAATTTGATGTAGTGATAAAGCGTAGTCAAGCTTTTTTATATTGTTTTATGTGAAATCGCAAAGAAATGTAAATTTGTTAATAAATGTATTCATGTTAGATCGGTTTCAATAATAATTTGGGCTCCTAGGTAATTAAAGGCAGGTGTTTGAGGTAATCTCCTTTCACAAACCGTAAAATATTTATCATTTGATGTAGTGAATAAGCCGTAGTCAAGCTTTCTTAACAACACACTATTGTTTTTATGTGTAATAGACAAAGAAATCTAAATTTGTTATAATATGTATTCGTGTTAGATCGGTTTCATATAATAATTTGGGCTCCTAGGTAATTTAGGCAGGTGTTTGAGGTATCTCTTCTTTGCACAAACGTAAAATATTTACAATTTGATGTAGTGATAATGCGTAGTAAGGCTTATTTATATTGTTTTAATGTGTAATAGCAAGAAATCTAAATTTGTTATAATATGTATTCATGTTAGATCGGTTTCAGATAATAATTTCGGCTCCTAGGTAATTTAGGCAGGTGTTTTAGGTATCTCCTTTGCACAACCGTAAAAATATTTACAATTTGATGTGGTGATAATGCGAGTCAAGCTTTATTTATATTGTTTTTCTGTGTAAATAGCAAAGACAATCTAAATTTGTTCTTATATGTATTCTGTTAATCGGTTTCAGATATAATTTGGGCTCCTAGTAGTTTAGACAGGTGTTTAAGGTACCTTCTTTGCACAACCGTAAAATTTACACATTTATGTAGTGATAAAGCGTAGTCAAGCTTATTTATATTGTTATATGTTTAATGGCAAAGAAATCTAAATTTGTTATAATATGTATTCATGTTAGATCGGTTTCAGATAATAATTTTGGGCTCCTAGGTAATTTAGGCAGGTGTTTGAGGTATCTCCTTTACAAAACCGTAAAATATTTACAATTTGATGTAGTGATAAAGCGTAGTCAAGCTTATTTATATTGTTTTATGTGTAATAGCAAAGAAATCTAAATTTATTAAAATACGTATTCATGTTAGATCGGTTTCAGATAATAATTTGGGCTCCAAGGTAATTTAGGCAGGTGTTTGAGGTATCTCTTTTGCACAAACGTAAAAAATTTACAATTTAATGTAGTGATAAAGCGTAGTCAAGCTATTTATATTGTTATATGTGTAATAGCAAAGAAATCTAAATTTGTTATAATATGTATTCATGTTAGATCTTTTAGATAATAATTTGGGCTCCTAGGTAATTTAGGCAGGTGTCTGATGAGGAATCTCTTTTGAACAACCGTAAAAAATATTTGCAATTTGATGTAGTGAAAAAGCGTAGTCAAGGGGCCCCACCCCCTTATTTTTTTTGTTTAAAATTTACAATATATTGTTATGTGTAATAGCAAAGAAATCTAAATTTGTTATAATATGTATTCATGTTAGATCGTTTTCAGATAATAATTTGGGCTCCTAGGTAATTTAGGCAGGTGTTTGAGGCATCTCCTTTGCACAACCGTAAAAAATTTACCCATTTATTTAGTGATAAAGCGTAGTCAAGCTTATTTATATTGTTATATGTGTAATAGCAAAGAAATCTAAATTTGTTATAATATGTATTCAATAGTTTATATTGGTTTTCATATAGATAATTTGGCTTCCTAGGTAATTAAGGCAAGGTGTTTAAGGTATCTCCCTTTGCACACTGTAAAAAATTTGCACATTTATGTAGTGATAAAGCCTAGTTCAAGCTTATTTATATTTGTTATATGTGTTAGCAAAGAATCTAAATTTGTTATAATAAGTATTCATGTTAGATCGGTTTCAGATAATAATTTGGGCTCCTAGGTAATTTAGGAAGTTGTTTGAGGTATCTCCTTTGCACAACCGTAAATATTTACAATTTGATGTAGTGATAAAGCGTAGTCAAGCTTATTTATATTGTTTTATGTGTAATAGCAAAGAAATCTAAATTTGTTATAATATGTATTCATGTTAGATCGGTTTCAGATAATAATTTGGGCTCATAGGTAATTTAGGCAGGTGTTTTAGGTATCTAATTTGCACAACCGTAAAAAAATTTACACATTTTTGTAGTGATAAAGCGTAGTCAAGCTTATTTATATTGTTATATGTGTAATAGCAAAGAAATCTAAATTTGTTATAATATGTATTCGTGTTAGATCGGTATCAGATAATAATTTGGGCTCCTAGGTAATTTAGGCAGGTGTTTGAGGAATCCCCTTTGCACAACCGTAAAATATTTACAAATTGATGTAGTGATAAAGCGTAGTCAAGCTTATTTATATTGTTTTATGGGTAATAGCAAAGAAATCTAAATCTGTTATAACATGTAATCATGTTAGATCGGTTTCAGATAATAATTTGGGCTCCTAGGTAATTTATTCAGGTGTTTGAGGTATCTCCTTTGTACAACTGTAAATAATTTACACATTTATGTAGTGATCAAGCGTAGTCAAGCCTATTTATATTGGTATATGTGTAATAGCAAAGAAATCTAAATTTGTTATAATATGTTTTCATGTTAGATCGGTTTCAGATATAATATTTTTTTTTTTTTTTTTATTTGGGCTCAAAGGTAATTTAGGCAGGTTTTTGAGGTATCTTCTTTGCACAACCGTAAAAAATTTACACATTTATTTAGTAATAAAGCGTAGTCAAGCTTATTTATATTGTTATATGTTTAATAGCAAAGAAATCTAAATTTGTTATAATATGTTTTCATGTTAGATCGGTTTCAGATAATATTTTGATCTCAAAGGTAATTTAGGCAGGTGTTTGAGGTATCTCCTTTGCACAACCGTAAAATATTTACAACATGATGTAGTGATAAAGCGTAGTCAAGCTTATTTATATTGTTTTATGTGTAATAGCAAAGAAATCTAAATTTGTTATAATATGTATTCATGTTAGATCGGTTTCAGATAATAATTTGGGCTCCTAGGTAATTTAGGCAGGTGTTTGAGGTATCTCCTTTGCACAACCGTAAAATATTTACACACACTTAATGTAGTGATAAACCGTAGTCAAGCTTATTTATATTGTTATATGTTGAATAGCAGAAAAATCTAAATTTGTTATTCATATGTATTTAATGTTTAGATCGGTTTGAGATATATTTGGGTCCTAGGTAATTTAGGGCAGGTGGTTTTGATGTTTTTTTTTTGCACAACCGTAAAAAATTTGCACATTTATGTAGTGAAAAAAAGGAGTAGTCAAGATTTTTTTATTGTTTATAATAAATATGTAAAATAAAGAGATCTAAATTTGTTATAATATGTATTCATTTAGATCGGTTCAGATAATAATTTTGGGCTCCCTAGTTAATTGGGGGGTGTTTTGAATTATCTCCTTTAAACAACCATAAAAAATTTACAATTTGATGTAGTAAAAAAGGGTAGTTTAAACTTATTTATTTGTTTTATGTGTAATAGAAAGAAATCTAAAAATTTATTAAAATATGTATTCATGTTTGATCGTTTTCAGATAATAATTTGGGCTCCTAGGTTAATTTTAAGGCAGGTGTTTTGAAAGTAACTTCTTGCACAACGGTAAAGATTTACACATTTATGAATGTGATAAAGCGTAGTCAAGCTTATTTATATTGTTTTTATGTATGTGTAATAGCACAGAAATCTAAATTTGCTATAATATGTATTCATATTAGAATCAGTTCAGATAATATTTTGGGCTCCTAGGTTAATTTAAGGCAGGTGTTTGAGGTAATCTTCCTTTGCACACCGTAAAATATTTCAATTTGAATGTAGTGATAAAGCGTAGTCAGCTTATTTATATTGTTTTATGTGTAATAGCAAAGAAATTAAAATTTGTTATAATAATGTTTCATGTTTAGATCGGTTTCAGATAATAATTTGGGCTCCTATTTAATTTAGGCAGGTGTTTGAGGTATCTTCTTTGCCCAATCGTAAAATATTTAAAATTTGATGTAGTGATAAAGCGTAGTCAAGCTTTCTTATATTGTTTTATGTGTAATGCAAAGAAATCTAAATTTGTTATAATATGTATTCGTGTTAGATCGGTTTCAGATAATAATTTTGGTTCCTATGTAATTTAGGCCAGCGGTTTTTTTTTTTTTTTTGTTCTTGAGGTATCTCCTTTGGCCCAACCGAACAAACTTTAATCATATTATGTAATGAATAAAGCTTAGTCAAGCTATTTATATTGTTTAATATGTAATAGCAAAAATCTAAATTTGTTATAAATATGTATTCATGTTAGAATGGTTTCAGATAATAATTTGGGCTCCGAGGTAATT
>JABUQX010091019.1:0-7500 GCA_015478945.1 Trachelipus rathkii
TTGGCGGAGATTAAGCCCTCATAAATAAAAAAGTAAAGTTTTTTATAACATAAATTTTTTATAATTTTTTTCTTTTATAACTATAAATATAAAAAATTATTTACCCCCATTTACTATAAACTTTAATAACTTTATTATTTTTGAGTATAGACACATTAATCGGTTTATTCATATCATGCGTCCCTGAATATATATATTATTATACTATATATAATATATTAATATATATATATATATATATTATATATAGTATCATTATTATATTAATACATATAGGTTTATATCTATATATATATATCTTCGATCTTTCAGTTCCTCTCTAGTTTTACTCGTATTCTTGATTACTTATTTCCATTTACTCTTTAGTATTTGATTTTCTACCTTATTATATCTTAATGACTAGCCTTCTCCTTCTTTTACCTTACTACTTCTCTCACTTATACTTCCCTTCCTCCTTGCTATCTATTCATCGCTTTCCTTCTTTACTTATCTCACTTCCCTTTCTCTTACTTACTACTTTCTGTTCGCACTGCCGCTTCCCGTTTATATTCACACTCCCCCGGCCGTTCGTTTATTTCTCATTTCCCATTTCTATTCTACTTTTACTTTTTACTTTTTCTCTTATTCCTTATGCTTCTTCATTTATTTATATTTTCCTTTTTTCCTATTTTCACATTTTACTTGTCTCCTTTTCCCCTTTCCCTTCTTACACATCCCCATTATTTATCTCATATTTTTATTCCTTTATTACCTTTATTTCTTTTTCCTTTTTATACCCCACAACCCACCCTCTCACATCTCCTGCTTCACCAACTTTTGACTTTTCATTTTTCCTTCTCTTTCTCAACGTTCATCCGTGTCGTGCAAGTAACAAATGCTTAACAGAATTTTTCGGGATACTTGCTTCCTTAATTTCTAACTATATCTATGTATCTCCCTTTCCTTCTCTTCACTTCTCTTTACTATCTTGTCTTTCTATTTCTCTGATCTGTTACTTCCTTTATTCTATCTTGCGGCACTCCCTTTTATTCTATCTTGAATCACTCTTTACTTTATCTTGCGCATCTTCTTTATTCTCTTAATTCTCATTCTTGCTCTACTACTTTCTCTTATTCAATTTTTCTATCCTTACTCAATTTATTCTATATTCTTCTAACATATTCACACTTATAAAATTTCTTTTACTTGTTCTCTATTTAAATTTAATAGTGTTCTATTTTAACGAGCTTTCTTTATTACTTTGCTCCATTCTCCTGATTTCGTCTCTCTTTCTCTTCATTAGCTTAGCTCACCTTCTACTTGTTACTAAGATCCTTTCACTCACTATATCATGCCATTCTCCTTTTCTTATTTTTCTCTATCTGTTAATTATATAGGTAGTTCAATGTATATCTTGCATAATGACTTAGAGTGTTAATCAAATTTTGTTTTTAAAATATTAATAAGAGGTAAATTATTATCTTTTTTTTACATTATTTCAGTGATAGTGAATAGAAAGATGTGAAGAGCCTATCGTCTCTATAACGCCCATGCAGCACCCTTCTATAGTGTGGCCTTTTATACTCCTTTCTAGACTCACCGCTCTGGCTTTTTTCGCTTAAGTGACAGTCCAAGCTTCATATTGGCTTCGTTACATCTGAATAACTCATCTAAATTTGTTAATACAAAATATAACAACCGTTTCTCTGGTTCATGAAGGCCGAAACAATATAAAGAACACATAGGAAAATAAGCCTTCATATACTATACATATAAGTAAAGCTTTTTTTACCGTTCTCGTATATATACTTCATATCACTATTATCCCTCTATACCTATTATATTACTTATTCATATATATATATATATATATACTATATATACTATATTATATTTTATATTATTATTATTATATCTTATATACTATATATATATATACTATACTATATATTCTTATTATAAATATTAACTATATTTATCCAATAATCATAACTCATCTATCATTTCAATAAAACTCATATTATCCTATTTATACTCAAATTTTATATCATTTACAATTATATACTTATCTCATTATAAATTTATATACTTTTACATATTATATATTATATACTTTATTACTTATTGCTTGGAAACAAATTTTGCGTCTTGTTGTATGCCGTTATCTATCCTTTATCTTATACTATATACTATTTTCAATAAATTTCAATATTATATTATATTTACTTATATTTTTTATGCTATATATTTATATATATATATATATATAATAATATATATATATATATAATATATATAATACATATTCTCTTTTAATAGTCTATCTTTATTCCTATTATCTATTATTCATTGTACTAGGTATTATTCACTTATCTATTATTCTATTTACTCAGTCATCACCTCTATTCTACCGTATACTTTATTATTCTCATACTTATCTATACTTTCTATCATGGCTATCACCCCTTCTATCTTGTGTAACAAATTTTCCCCTGTCATTTTTTATGTATCTTACTACTTTCCTCCTCACTGATACTGCTTTCTTGATTCCCATCTAATTGCCCCGGAATATCCTCTATCCCCTTTGCTCGGGAATACCTCCCAACGCAACTCATCACATCTTGAGCTTTAGTTGGGCTTCCCTCTCAAACATGAAACATGGCAGCCGATACAACCAAAAACATTCAGGTTATTACTCTGTGATTTTGGAACTCAGTTTCTCCTTTCTCCTTTAAAAGAACAATAATAAGTATGTCCTCCACCTTACTCACTCAATCACCTTTTCTCCTCAAAACTTCGTTGGTTTCTGCCTGCCATACCCAATTAATCAAATGGTCCCTTCCTCTCTCGCTCTTTCCTTCTCCTTTCCTTTCCTTCTCTTCCTCCTTCCAACTCATTAAAAAATGCTCTAAAGCGGGAATGGAATCACAACTCTTCCTCTCCTCCTCTTCATTCTTCCCTCCGTTTTTTGTCTCCTGGCTTGACTCTAATCCTCTCTTGCAGGGTTCTATTACCTAATAGTTTGCTTCTCAGGTCTATACGTCGGCTTTCGCTCAAATGAAATGCTGCCCGCTGTACCCCTCTTTGACTCCTTCTACCTAAAAAATTTTTTTTTTCTTCCCCTGCATCTACTTTTCATTAAATAACTTTCTTTAATTCCTCTATTCTTCTGTCTTTCCTATCCTATTCATCTTTGTCTCTATCGCGAAATCCTTGTCTGCCTCATCTCCTCTGAAACTCTATGTCCCCTCTCGGCTCTCTTCCTCCCTCTTTTTTTCAATCGTATTTCCATCTGGCTAGGTGAATCTTTGGCTTTTTCCCTCTCCTCTCCTTATTTCTCTTTTTCCACTTCTCTAGGTGTTCTAAAGTTTATGCCTCTTGTCATTACATGGTGCTTCAATCTCCCCCTTCGGTTGGCATGCCACCAATCCTTCAGTACTTCTTATGAACGTTCAGATAGGTTTACCGTTAGCCAGACCGGTTATCCTCTGCCTCTCTGTTCTCTTTTTTTGCAGTAAAGCTTTGGGGCCCTGTTTCCTTGAGAAGATGATTCTGTTCCTCTTTCGATACCTCTACTTTTCTATGTCCCCTTTTTTTAACTCACTAACACTTTCTCTCCCCGCAATGGTTTATCTGATAGCCCCGCTGCAACATTACGTTCAACCGATACTTTCATGAAGACCGTGGTTAACCCGTCTGATTCTCTTCTTAATTATCATCCTCTCCCAATATCCTTCTCTTACTTGTATTCCTGTCCAAAATCTTGTTAACAACCTTACCTCAACTCCTTTTACTTTCCTGGATCTCATTCTCCAGTTCCATAACTCACCTTCCCACACCCACTTGTTACATATCTTTTTTTATGGTGGGTGGTGAGGAGGAATCAGATTGGTATTTCTTTTCCTATCTCTCAATTAATTTTTACTCGTCTTCCGTACGCCTTTTGGATTTATGGGGGACGTTTAACGCTCTGCCGCTGGTGGCGCTTAAACCGTATCTCGATGCTGCTCCCTGGCCTTTTTCCGTGTGTTACTGAAATTCGCTACTATCTCCCTCCAACATCGCTAGCTTTTCTGCCTCTCTTGCGTGTTTCTCTCCTCTGCCCTTGCCTTTTATCTTTCTGCATTCTCTTATGTCCTTGGCTCCTTCTCCTCTAAGAACGCCCTCTAATCTACAGCCACTTTTGTGATGGAGTGAAGCCTCCTTCTCTTGTCCCCCTGTTTCTTTTTTTTTGCAGCTTTTCATCACTGACCAAACGCAAATTTACTAACACACAATTACAATAAATTTTTTTCCAGATGCAAATCCCAACTCTCTGCTTTCATTCTTATGCCGAACTACTAAAAATTCTCTTCATTCTTCCACTCATTTTAAAAATTTGTTCCATCTTTTGCATCTAAGTTTTTTTGCAGAGATCCCTTTGGATAGTATCCTTCCCAGGTGAGTATCTTCCCATACAATCTGTGAAAATCAACCTCTCCCCTTTTTCTAAAACCTCAATATCCATTTTCCTACATCTACCTCCCTTTAAAACACCTTCCAACTTTCCTATCTTCTGTGACGGTTCTTACATTCTCGCCTGTGGACACATTCTTGATCTGAACATAAAGCAGTGAACTATCCTTTGGAAATCTCTCGTATCAAACAAAGCGGGTTGCCTTAGGGTTGGTTCTCACAAAAGCTGGGCCGTGTTCGTTCTTCCCAATTGGTTGGGAATTTTTTTTCCGTCCGAACACACTTACTCCTTACCTCCAATTATAGTAAGTCCTTTGTCTCGCGCATGTTAAATGAGAAAAATGCTCTCCTACACTTGAGGGAAGCCCTTTTGGCTCCCACCCTTACCTTAAAAAAAGGGGTTGAAATTCTGTCTAAAAGGTAATAAACTGGGTCCCCTTACTTTTCCAAACCTCCAATTGACCCTGCTTATCTCTTGAGCCTGACGTTTGGTGCACTTTCATCTCTTTACTATAGATACTACAACGGCAGGTGCTCTAGCGAATTGACCTTTTTCATTCCACCACCATTGCATCACCCTCTTAACACAAGGGGTGCCTTCTCCCGTCTTTCCTCACTTCATTTGAATTCTGTGTGAATATTGGGAACTCTCCCTTTTTCTTGCTCGTGTCGTGGCGGCCTTCCTTTTTTTTACAGCCACATCTCTCCATGTGGAATTCTCGCTGAATTTGTATGTTTAATCCTGATGTATTTAGATATCCCTCTCTTATTTAGTATGTCTATGCTTAGTTCAGAGATTTGCGTTAGGGTATAGGTAGTTAGCGGTCTTTTTCTTCTTAAAATATTTATATTTGTACACTGCTAAGATAAGAATCTCCATTTCAATAGGGACATCCTCTCCCCGGTTGACAGTCTGTAATACCTGTGTTAAATAATATATATAAAAATATACTATACTATCTCACCCTTATATGCTGCCATATGTATAGTATTTCTTCAATATATTTTATGCATGTTAAGGAAAAACTAATTATAAAAAGTGTTCCTGTATACTTATATGTATTATCCTCCTATATATTATTGAAAGAAATTCATTGAGGAAAGTTGTTTTTAATTGACTGAAACATAAATCTTTATATTTTATACCTTATTTTTATTTAATATTATATATTTTTCCTAAAACTCACCTTCTTTTTGCACACATATTTTGCTATGTAGAAAAAATACCACGAAACGGCTCGCGCATCTTGTGGAGACGAAACACTATTTTCTACGACTTCTTTCTTTTATTGTGCGACACACTGTTTTTGCAACTTTTGGCCTGATAATATAACGCCACCCACATAATGTTCCATTTTATCATCTTTTCATTGTTCGTTTGTTTTTTTTTTTTTTTTCCTTCTTTGGTGGTTTTTTTTCTTTGTCTCTCACTAGTTGCAAAAAAAAATAAAAAGAAGTTTCTATAAACAAGAACTGTCGCAGCATAAGAGAGAATATATATATAATTCCCTTCCCTTTATCATAATTTCACTCTCATAGTTAAGAAAAAACATTTAAAACTTATTTATCTTCATATATATAAACAGTAAACAATATACTACTAATATATATATTATATATCATTATATTATTATTATTAGTATTAATGTATTCTTATATCGGATAAATTATTTACCGCTCATTAAATTTAATTAAGTAAGTTTACTCATTAAAAAATAATATATACTAACCAGTATATAAAATTATACTATATTAAGATAGATTAAACTATTATTACTCTATATATAATAGATTAACTTACTATTTATATATATCATATATATTATATATATATTAGTATATTATTTTTATATAACTATTAATTACTCGTAACTTGCATGTCAGACTTGCTTTTTTATGATTGGTAATTAAATCTTTATTGTGTGTTATTGAATATTTAATGAAATTTTGGTTCTATTTCTTTCCAGTCTGGTTCAAATTGCTACTGTTTTAAAACGATATGCCACAAATGCTATATTCCAATAAAAACAATATAGTGTTACACTTCCTTATTGCTAACATCTGATTAGAGTTATTAATTTTTTCTGATTACACACTCAGTGTCAACGGTGAATTTTTTTTCTCGTGGCCAACAAAAGTCCTATTTTGTGTGTCTATATTAAAACATGGGCGCACTATCCTTGTATTCTATATTGGTGAAAAATGGACAAAATAACACATTAAAAATTATATGTAGTTAGTGCTAAGTTTTTGAATGTAATAAAAAAATAATAACTTTTAAAAAAAATTAATGGTAATTAAATCTTTATTCTGTTATCAAACGTAATTAATTGTTTTTGTATCTTTCAGTAACTGGGTTTAATAAAAGGACATATTTTATATAGGATTGTTTCTGTCCTTCCTGCTAATAAAATAATAATAATATATAATAATATAATAATAATATAATAATAATAATAATAATAATAATAATAATAAAATAATAATAATAATAAAATAATAATAATAAATAATAATATAATATAATAATAATAATAATAATAATAAATAATAATAAATAATAATAATAAATTAATTAATAATAATTAATAATAATAAAATAATAATAATAATAATAATAATAATAATAATAATAATAATAATAATAATAATAATAATAATAATAAATAATAATAATAATAATAATAATAAAATAATAATAATAATAATAATAATAATAATAATAATAATAATAATAATAATAATAATAATAATAATAATAATAATAATAATAATAATAATAATAATAATAATAACTATATAATTTAATAATAATAAAATATATAATAATAAAATAATAATGATAATAATATATGAATAATAAAATAATAATAATATAATATAATAATAATAATAATAATAATAATAATAATAATAATAATAATAATAACGGTAGTAATATCAATAGTAATTATTGTATTTATCTTATTTTAATTTTAATCAAAATATAATTTTCTGTACTAAATTAACAGATAATTTAATATATATATTTATATATTTTTTTTATAAATAATTTTAAAAAAATAA
>JABUQX010091020.1:0-7500 GCA_015478945.1 Trachelipus rathkii
AGAGATTGAGACCTCATATCAATCGGTTTGCTAAAAATGTCTCTGTATGAAGGCTGAGAATTCTTTCTAGATTGCGTGAATTTTTCTTCTGCGTGCATAACTCCAGTTATATAAGGGAGTCTTGTTCGCCCCTGTATTGAATAATGTTATCACATTCGGGGTGGATCCGTTCCACCCCCTTTTGGGATAAGTGTTGAGGAAGCTAAGGCTAAGAGAAAGATAAACTGTCAATACTTTCTAATTCCTATGACCCTTTCCTTGCGAGTTGATAATTGGTGCCCCAATCTCTTTAATAATAGGTATTACAACGGCAGTGCTCGAGACAATTGATTCTCCACATTCCTGAGGCGACTGCGTCGACTCCGTGAACAAGAGGTGCCTTACTCTCACATTAAATATTGTGTGAATATTGGATACTCAAGGTTTACACTCGTTCGTTGTGGTGTCTCCTTCTTTCCAGCCACATCTGTTTTGTGGAACTCCTTGCTTTCATTAATTCCCTGCTGTATTCAATCATCTTCTCTTTAAGTCTCGCGTCTACGCCCACCTGAGGGAATTGCATTAGACAAGGGATGGGTGAATTTACTTTCTTTGTTTTTTCTTTCATTCTTTTTTGTATTTTTGTTTTTGTTCCGCCTCCTTTGGAAAAGGGCCTTGTCCGGTGGAAGTGGTGGCTATCGTATATATATATATATAATATATATATATATATATATACTTAGGTATATTTATATATATATATATATTATATATATATATATATAATAATGTATTATATAATATAGTATATATATACCTTTTTACTAATACAAATTATTACTTATCTTACAAATTTATTTAGAAAAAAATAAATAAATAAAATATACTTCTCCTATGAATCGGAGCCTAACGTGTGCGGCTCGCCAAAAAAATTTTTAAATTTTTAATTTGCTCGTGTGAAAAGGATCCTGGGCACCACTGAATGTAGGTGTGAAATGTTGGTATCGAATCCTTACTCGAATTAAACTCATTGGCTGTACTTTTCTTATTTACAGGCAAATACTCACTTGTTATAAATATACATAATAATAATAATAATAATAATAATTATAAGTATAATAAGTAATATGATAATAATTATAAGTATTGAATAATAATGAGTATAATGAATAATAATAATAAAAAATAATATCAATAATAATAATAATAATATAATAATAAATAATAATAATAGTAATAATATAATAATAATATAAAAGCATTCCCATTCAGTCGTTCACTAAAGCTTCCGCTGAGAGTCGAAGTAATCACAAAGAGTTGATGTGACTGAGTCATTGAGTTAGCTTTGTAGGATTATTGCTGCACTTATGAGTCGCAAACTTTAGTGTCTACTTCAGTTTTCTATTAGCTACATGATATAAGGTGACGTTTTTGCTTTGCAAACATGGAAACGAGGCAAGCTGACTTTATTTTTGTTGGGCCATATTCAAAGTCAAATTATTAGCTCAAAATTACCTTCTAATGGTCAGGCTTTAAGGGTCCTGTTTTACAATATGCGTAAAGTGAACCTAAATTTACGCCCAAGTGCTCATCTAGTTATAAAAGAAATAGAAGTGTTTTGGCAGAAAGCGCGAATCTCAACTAAAACGTGTCAGCACAGCATTGAGAAACTGGAAGCCCAATACAAAGAATGGAAGATGCTTTTAAAGAGCTGCAAAAGGAAGTCTGAGCTTCAAAAATATCGAGAAAATGAATTCCTGGAAAAAATGAACGATCTTTTTGATATCGCCCACTCTGAGCTCTTTAACTTATACCCATTGAAGAAGATCGTCAGTTTCTCCTAAATCAAAGAAAGAAAGGTAGAGAAGGGTCAATGATTGGTATAGATCATGTTTTGACAGAAAAAGAAAAGAGAAGGGCTATTCGTAAACAAGAAGAGGTGGATAGAACATTGAGGTGGCAAAAGGATAAAACAATGGGAGGGTAAAGGCCATTTTTTCTCATTCAGTAATTCTTTCCTATTATTACTTTATTATTATTAATGTAATTTTTTATTTTATTACTTATTATTATTATTATTATTATTATTATTATTATTATTATTATTATTATTATTATTATTATTATTATTATTATTATTTTTTTATTATTATTTTTTCATTTAATTTTTTATTATAAGTAGAAGTTTATAATTCAGTAATTTATTATTATATTAATTAATTATTATTATTAATATTATTATTATTATTATTATTATTATTTTATTATTTTAATTATTATTATTATTATTTTATTATTATCATTTTAATTTTAGAAAATAGACAGAATCCTACTAGATCTAGGTAGAATTTGAAGAATTTTAATGTTTCAGTTTTTCTGTTCGAAGTTTAAGGTGCACCGTTTTATGAAGAACAGTGGAGCAGTGTGCAAAGTAGTCTTTTTACATTTCTATTATACGTATTTTATTAAGCGTATACTTGAGCTAATAAATCCGTTTCTCCTGGTGATTACGATTGTTATTATTAAAGGAAACATCATTTCACTGACCCTAAATATGACAATGATAATGAAACTCTGAAGAACCTTCAGAAGCACGATGACCACTATCTGCCCTATGCATTTGATACATCTAAGACATAGTCAGTGTCTCACGCAACCGTTTCCTAAACAAAGTAAATAAGAGCAAAAGACAGGTTAGATCTGCTACTTTTCGGATAAGTGCAAAGTCCAGTGCCTGAATGTTGTTGGAATGTAATCTGCCGAAGCTGAGGCGCCTTGGTCATGAACACTAAACATAGTTTAAAAAGCAGTTCTATCTCACACTGTCGAAAGCGTATAAGAAATGAAGTAGCAGGAGACATATTTAATGAGTTCAAGGAGCATGACGTACCACACATAACGGTACACTGGGATGGAAAATTTCTGACAAATGTTACTGGCACGGAACACGTAGATAGACTTCCCAGTAATTATAACTCCTGGGGTAATAGAATAATTATTAGGAGTACCAGCGATTAATTCGGGTAGTGGGCAACACCAAGCTGATGCCGTATATGAGGTACTAGAAAAGTGGAACGTCAGCGAAAGAGTTGAAGCTTTTTGTTTTGATACAACTGCTACAAACACAGGTCGATTTCAAGGTGCCTGTATATTACTAGAACAAAAATTAAAGAGATATTATGTATTTCCAATGTCGTCATGGTATATATGAAATTATTTTGAAGGCTGTATTTGATTCAACAGTTGGTCATTCTTTTGGTCCAGACATTTCCATATTCAAGAAATTTAAAGAAAATTGGTCCAAAATGGATAAATTAAAATTCACACCAGGTATAACTGGTGAATTTGTTAAAGAAAAGATATCAAATACGCAAGATCTCCTAGATTTCTCTTAATAAACTCTTAAAGAAAAACAAGTTCGAGAAGATTATAGAGAACTTATAGAACTTATGGCAATTTTCCTTGGAGGTATTCCTCCTCGAGGTATATCTTTCCGGATGCCAGGAGCCTTTCATCATGCCAGGTGGATAGGCAAATCTATCTATTGCCTTAAAAAAAATTTTTCCGTAAACAATTTAAAATACTGCCAAATGAAATAAGTAGAATCAGAGATGTGTGTCTATTTGTTGTTTGTCTTTATGTTAAAGCCTGGATTCGTTCATCTTTTGCGACAGACGCTCCTGTTCAAGTGTGATCCTGAGAATTCCTGGAAGAGACTTTGACTTGTCTCCAGGCAATGTATAATGAGGAAATCAGCAAACTTAGCTTTCGCGAGTAAAATTTTGCAATCAAGTTGGGTATTACGCTTTCACCGTGAAGGCCGCTGCCAATACTCTGTCTTTGCATGAAATCGTTTCAGTTTAAACAAAATTACACAGATGTTAAAAATATAAAAAATAATGATGTTTCTGAGGAAAATGTGAAAGAAGGTAACAGTTCATCCCAGGGACGTGGATCAGCACTTAGGAACATATATAGATTCTTTGAGCGTTTTTCAATAAAAACAGATTTCTTGATTATGTCATCCTTCTAATTGGAATAGGTAATGAAACTTTCAGAAAGGAGACAAATTGCCATTGGGCTTAAAAGTTGTAAACGTGTTTGGGTAGAAGCGGGGAGTTACAGTTAATGGAGGAATATAAAAAATATTGGCTAAAAATAAGGATAACAAAACCAGTTTATTTTGCTAAATTCGTATCCGACATACTAGAACGCACGATATCCGATCTAAGAATCGCACAATATCTCTGACTTAAAGTTTAAGCTAAAGAAAGCCAATCATATTATTCGTGTATCGAAATTGAACATTTTTAACTACTAATACACAAATTTGCCTCAATATGCGCCGCCTGTTTTTTAACCCCGGATTTCCTAGAACTTTGTTATGAGAGATAAACTCGACTTCCGACTCGAACTGTTCTAGGGTAGGGTGGTCTCCAAGTTTCTCAAAATATTATTTTTTCCCTCTATAGGTAAAGAGGCCACCGACGCTAAATATATATATAATATCATCTAATATATATCAAGTACTATATTATATACGGTGTCGACATAACTTAATATATATATATAGTATATATACATATATATATATACGGATATATATTATATATCATATATATATATATTAATACTATATATATTATACGTATAATTAGTATATATAACATACCTACCTATATATATATATATATAGTATAATATATAGAGATATATAGGGCTGGTCGTGAGACAAAGGAGGGCATTGAGGGGGTTTCGAACCTCTCATCCCTGAATTTAATCTAAAAAATTTTGCATGTTTTGCGTCTCATTAATTTTAATTTTCTAAGTGTAAAAAAAATAGTAGATCGTATCAAAGGTAAATTAGAGTATATATTATTTAGAAATGGCTGGTTAACATATTTGTGGTCCGTGAAGATTTTTAGGTTTAGTGTCTCTTTGAAAGCATTAAAGGAGAATCTCCAATAAATAGTAAGACTTATCTTGAATTTGGACAACCGATATGAATGGTGGTTCAGAAGCAATGAAGAAAGGTTTTAGAAGTGATTAAGTCCTGTACGACAACTACTGTGAGCGGCATTAAGATGTTTCATAACTGCTGTTCACATCCATGTTGCAAGTACAAACATTAGAGTTTAAGTGACACAGTGAATGGAGACTTGGTTTTGTGTTTTTAGATTACAAGCACCTACTATTTTAATAGGTTATAGGAATAGGAAAGATTTACCTCACAGACAGCAAAAATGGTTGAAAATGTCACGAGGAATGGGTCTGAAGATAAGGTTGGTGGAAAGTTCCGAGGATGGTTACGATCTAAAGAAATTTTTAAAGCAATTTTGTTGAATGAAGCATTCGGAGGAGCTTGAATAAGATCAGATATTAAACCTTATTGAAAAAGCTCAGATCTTTTGAAGTTGTACAAAGCAAAATTTGTTATAAGTTTATTTATGACTTCAACCTTATTCTTACTATGCACGCTTTCATTATGTACTACATTGCTGCTTCCTTAATTAGTGACGGCAACTGCTCTTAATCATTTTGAAAATGAGATATTTGTTTTTGAAAGATTCTCAAGCAACAACATGATAAAAACATTTTCAAATCATTTTAGAAGTTGAGAGAGCTTCTGCTCTCTGTTAATGAAGAAATGGAATGCCTCATATGAGAATCAATTTATAATGAAAAAGATCATAGGGCAATTACAATTAATCAGGAATGATGGATTTTTCAAACCAGTTAGAGAGCAAGTTCATGATCCATACTTACTAATCTTTGTAAAATCACTTATTATATCGAAATCATCAAAAAATTTACGAATTTTGCAAATAAATTTGATCTGTGCCGCCACATTTAGATTGTTAATAATTTTAGCATTACCTACACTCAAAGCGTTATCAGGCCAAAATAATATTTTCCTCTACGCTGAAAAAGGTAAATCATAACCTTTCATTCTACAGAAAAAAAAACAGACAACATAATTAGGGCGTTAATGAGTAGTTCACATAGCACACATATAAACAGAAGAAGTTATTAATCATTTTGCTGTTAAGAGATCAGGATAAAGAATTTTTTATATAAATGAAATAATATATTTTTTTGTCTTTAAATTGCATTTAATGTTTACCGTTTTATTTTTATTTTCTTTATTAACAGTAATATATATATATTATATATATATTATATTATATATTATATATATACTATATATTAATATATTATATAATATACTATATATATATATACTATATATATATATTATAATACCTACATATATATACTATAATTAAAATTAATAGACTGACTAGATCTTTCGGATCTAAACTGTTCCTTCTTAAGTCCATGAAGGCTGAAAGATAGAGAGAAAAATAAAAACTTAGCCCATATTTATTATTATTATTAATTATTATTATTATTATTATTATTATTATGATGTATTAATTATTGATTATGTATGTATTATTATTATTATTATATTATAATTTATTATGTATCGTTATTTTTATTATCCTTATTAAATTATTATTATTATTATTATTATTATTATTATTATTGTTTCAGATGAACTTCACATACTCCTTTATCACGCTAAATTTATTCCTGTTGGCTGTCTGGTGCGAGATGGCAACAGCTTCTAACTGTAAGATTCCAAATATTAAGAAATTATTATTAATTTATTATTATTATTATTATTATATTATTATTATTATTATTTATTATTATTATTATTATATTTATTATTATATTATTATTATATATTATTATTATTATTATTATTATTATTGGTTCTTATCCTTTTTATGGTGCAGATAAATGTTTTTTGGGGGGTTTTCATATATATTGTTATTATATGATGCTAAACAATAAATTTCATGTGTGAATAAACAAGATCAAAAAAATTTAAATAAAAAGGTGATTATTAAATAATATCGTACATTTTTACGAACCTTACGTTTGGCAGCGCCCGAGAGATCGTGACGTTTTCTGGATATTTTCTGAAGTGCATAAATCTATACCTCGAATACAAGAGCTAATAGTGTTTACGGCACAAGTTGATTCATATAGGTTAAGGGTTCGAATTTACTGCATACGCCATCAATATAGGTTAGGTTGTGTTCTACTGCACCGTCGATTCATATAGGTTAGGTTGCGTTTGACTGCCTTCTAGGTTCAGGTTATGATATGTTTTGCTATGTATAGACAACCATCTATTTATAAAGAAAAACAAAAAACCCCAATCAACAAGCAAACGTAATGTGGGTGTGAGCCAAAAAACATGCTTTTTTACCACTAACTTCGAATTCTTCACTCGTGGCGCTAAAGACGTTTCTTTCGTGTATGCAAAAATCAATCGTTTTGGCTGACTTTATTAATTATAATTTTTAATAGTTTCATATATCGTATCTTTCTCGTTCCCTCTATTAATTTGCTATGCATATATATTATTGAATAAAAGAGTTCAAAAAAAAAAAAAAAAAAAAAAAAAACATCTGCACCATGACCTGGATAAGGTCCTCATTATTA